>JAXGGA010001404.1:0-155020 GCA_038373865.1 Uloborus plumipes
TGTAGATTCTTTGCCGTGTAATTCTATCAGCGTTACTATATGAAAACATCTGGGTCACTCCGCGTGACGGAACGGGATATTTGGAGTAGTTTTGTCAGTATGTTTTGTTACATAAATACCAATAAAACAAGCAGGGAATTGTTCTGTCGGTAGCAACAGCAAATATTTTTCATAAGAATTACATAAAAAGTAAAAGGCTAATATTATTTTAATTAAATAATTCAAGGATAAGGAATGAATTGCGTATGACAGAACGGGACAATAAGTCCCGTTCCGTCACGGACATTTTACAGCATATAATTTAAATATTTTTATAAAAATTACTAACGCCTAATTTTCTTTTTAACACTTAAGACAAGCACATACTATTGCTGCCGACCAAAGAAATCCCTGCTCGTTTCATAGATAATTCTGGAACAAAACATACTGACAAAACCCCGTTTTGTCCCGTTCTGTCACATGGAATGGCCCATCTATGCATGGTTTGTACGGTGTAGATTAAAAACAAAGTTTGAATAATTCGTCAAACCTTAATTGATCTTTTTTAGGCATTCAACAGCTATTGTGTTTTCTCCTAGTGCTCCCCGGAAGACGATGATGAGAAATACGTCTCAGCAGACTCTTCCCCATCCCCCGCATCTTCACCGTCCCGTTCCTCACGTTCACCTTCGCCCCTCTCCTCCCCGGCCTCTTCACCCCCCAGGGAGACGGGGCGAGTGGACGTGGCCGTAGGGACTCTCACCCCCAGCAGGATGAAGGGGAGGAGCCATCCGAGGACTGCCACGCCCCAAGGGAGGTCTCTACGACCTCCACCAACACAGACTTCACTTCTTCGGAGAGTACGCAAGTTTCCGCTGGTACCGCCCCCTCGCCAACTACCGTCTCAGGTAAGTGATAATTTCATTTTCAGTGATTTGGAATATTGCGAAAATTTTGTCCGTCTGAACTGACAGCAAGTGACAGGAGCTTGCCTTGAATTAGCGGCAAAATATGTTTTAGAAAACTGGATAAATCGTGATTTTTCCCTTCTTGCCAAGTAGAAGTCTTACTTGTACCTGGAGGTAAGTCCCTTGAGGACTGGAAAGAAACTGACTTTTTGCTAGATGAACATCATTATGGTACTCTAATCTTAAGAAATACTCCATTTTTATGTGCTTTGAGTTCTGTTACAGTATTGCAAGATAAAGTGAGTTCTAAATTTTTGAGCCGGTTTCTCTAACCTTATAGCAGTGGAGAAAAACAGTTTAAGCCTTCACATTTGAAAATTATATAATATTTAATGATGTAAAAGAACCTTTTTTGAAATAATTTAACGTTTTAAGTGAAACATTTCTAATGATGGCGTCGATTTTCAATTTAATATATTTTCGGTACGAAACGGAAGAAGCACCCGTTAATTAGTGTGCTTTTATCCAAATTTAAGAAATAATAATAATTATTACATTAATTTAAAATTAATTATTATCTTGGAATTTAACTATCCTCCCATTTTGGGTAGCAAAATATTTTTGTTAAATAAAAGTTATACAACTATAATTCAGAAAAATAATATTGCTAAACATTTAAAAACTCTTTCTTTATACTTCAAAATCTCACAAGATTTACGTCATTTGTAATACTACATGGGATATTACATTGTGAGAAGAGCACTTTCAACGTATTCAAAAACAGCTTCCAGACCGTCACTTCAGAGTTATTGAATAATGCAAATAGCAGCGTGAAATATTGCTACGTGCTTTTTTGGAAAGTAGGCAGAAGAAAACTTACTTCTTAACCTTGACAGATGAATGCACCTTCAGGCCTTCTATTTATTATTATTATTATCATTATTATTATTATTATTATTATTATTATTATTATTATTATTATTACTGTTATTATTATGTCAAATATACTGAAAAATTAGAAGTAGTGCAAAGTTAACGGGACTGACAACTAAATAGCGTCAAGTGCTTTGCATAGACAGTGCTAATAGAAACTCTCAGAAATTTATTATAAGGACTATTCTTACAAAAACAGACATTTTCTAATCATCGTTATAATTTACGAATGTTTTATTACGTAAACATATTTTTAGGGTTTAACTACTTTTCATAATAAAGTTTAATAATGCAATAATAATAAAAGATCATTAAATATTTTTTGCTTAAGCTGAATGAACCAAAATTTAGCTCCCTCACTTGCTCCCACTGTTAGCGAAAAAATAAGCAAAAATTATTGCTTAGCAAACAAACAATTTCAAATTTAATATCTACCACATAAAATTTTACAGAATTCTTAAGTTTGTTCGCATTTATTTATTTATGTCCGATTAAAATTTCAAATACAGGTGCAAGTAAATTCATTTATGCAGAAAGAGATAATCTTTAAGCCTTGTTGCAAACGATGAGCTATGAATCTTCGTTAGAACCAGAGGAACTGTGCGAAAATTTTAACTCATGCTCCATTTATACAAAAAATAAGTACGCAAAACACGTACTTTTAAGCGCTATCACTACGATTCCAATGTGTCGAATGTAGTAATGCGTCAGTAATAAGTCAATGCGTAGTAATAAGTAAATGCAATGGATCAGTAGTAGAAAAAAAGTATTTACCATTACTTAGATAACGCAACAAGCATAAGGTGGGAACAAATCGCGACCCTAAAGTTGGCTTCTCCTACCGTAGACTGCTCGAACGGAGGGACAAACTCTACAGTGACTGGAAGACAGCGGTATGAGAATTTGGGGCGAACTTGCCTTTTTCAAAACGAACGAGTTAGAAATTTGTTTTGAAAATTACAGTATATAAATAAAGGATAATGCATATGATGGTGAAACTTGCATTGAAACATTTTATTTTTTCGCATATTAATTTGTACATTTAAAAAATAAAAGTGGAAATTTCTCCCTTTGCTTTCACGAGACAAAGTGAAAAAAAAGCATTTTTAAAATGAAATATTTCCCATTTGATTATTAAAAGTATTTTTGATCAAAATAATTTGAGTAAATAAAATTATTAATGAGTAAATGAATTGATAATGAAACAATAAATTAATCAAAACATAAATAAATGAAAAAAATATGGGGAAAATAAACGAAAGAATAAAATTTCAAATGAATTAGAAAAAAAAAGTAAATGCATGAATAAATAAAAGAATTATTAAATGAAAGAAAAATGAATTATTGAATAAAAGAATGTAAATGAGTTTACTAATAAATGAATGTGTCTCATTTAGGATAGCTTTGATACCAGTCAGAAATGGAAGGAAAAATAAATCATTTTAATAAAAGTAGAGCAAGTGATTTAATAAATATTTGAATAAATAAACTAAATTTTACTTTGTCCCCGTATGCACTTGACATTGCGCAAAACCTTTAAAACAAAATAATATTAGCATGAAACAAACACATATTGCACTGAATATCAGTAGGTCTCAATTACTTTTTAAAATGCTAAAACCAACAACTTCATCATTTTTAACCGATTTTAAAAAGTAGGCGGTTATATAAAAACAAAAACAACTTTTGACATATTACAAAATATTACTATATGCGTATCACTTTATGAAAATTGCTTGTATTATCGTAAGTTTTGGCTTTTAGGAGCGACTTTTTCCTGTCTGAAATAGACTACATGTGTTACTTAATGGATAAAATAATATCAAATTGGTAGCGATAAAACAGAGTAAATAGTTTTTAGAAATAACAAGCCGAAGTTAACTTTCACCTGCTATTTCACTTAGTACCACACTCCGCTACAATGTTTTCCAAAGCTGTTTTTTCAGAAATAGTTTATCCTAGCGCTTCGATTTGTGAACAGCAGTGATAGCAATCAAGGAATAGTCATTTTCCTCACGAAACTAATTGATATTGTAGGAGTAATTTAAAATAACTGACGACTGAATTCAGCAGCTTCAGTTTGAAGTGAAATCAGCTGAGTTGTGGATTACGATTTACTGAGACTTTTGTGGGAAAAGAGAGATTCGGGGAATTTTTGAGTCACAATTTCTTCATTTTAAACTACCCTACTCATATTTTAACTTTTTTTTTTCATATTATTATGAAACGAAAAAAAAACTTCTAAAGCATTTCATAGTTTTATGAACTAAAAAAAAAATAAAAATGTAAAGTCATTTAAAACGATTCAATAATTATTATATTATTATTATTATTATTTATTTATTTATTTCTTAGAAAGCTTATACCACTCTCCTCCTACACTTTACACAGCAAAAAATGAAGCGTTTTTACAGTATAATTCTGGCAGCAGAGGTTCCAGTTTAAAACTAAAATGTACAATAATAAACTGTAAAATTAGCAGTTTTACAGTTTATTACTGTAAAGCAGCAGTTTTACAATTTATTGATGTAAAATGAGCATTTTTATGGCTGTTACTGTAATATTAGCAATTTTTACAGTTTGTTACTATAAAATTGATTATTTTACTGTAAAAACAACATCTATTTTTTACAGTGCAGCCCTTGCCATATGTCTACATAAAAACTTCCCAATCAAACTTACACCTTTAAAAATGCATTGAAGGTATATAATAAGCTTCTTCTTTTGACAGGAGGAGGTATTCCCCGCCGTTTCGGAGTGGGACTCGAGCCGCGCCCTTTGACCTATGAGGACCACCTCTTGCCCATTCCAGACGACGACAATCCTCTGGTCATCGACGAAGGCGGAGACACCAAGGACTCGGAACACTCACACCTCGGGTAAGACCCCGTGAAAATCACGCAAAATGGTTTGAGCGCCCCCCCCTCCCATTCTATATTTAGTTTATTGCACGAAAGTAAACGTTTACGCTAGGGATGGTCTGATTAATCGGCCATAATCAGCAGTTGCCAATTATTAATAAACGACAAAATTGGGCCGATTAATCGGCCGAAAAAATATATTTTTTAAATATTATTCTTTAAAGTATACCTTCTAACAAACTATGAAACTATGATGAATCATTTTGATTAACAGTAATAATAATCCTCACAGTTGATGTTAAGTTTTTAAAAAATTAATTCTCCTACTTTGAATAAATATATACTCATAGACAATGTTGCAACATTTTTCATGTGGCGATAGTTTCTCCTTAGCACAGTGGTTTTAGATAATCTCCAATTTTCACAAAGAATAAAAGTCTTGAATTAAATTGCTACTGATTATTAAAAATTTTCAATTAAAAGTTCTCCTAAATTGGGGTACTCCACTCCACCCCCACCCCTTTTTTATTTTCATGTACAATTAACAATTAACAATGTGTTAATGTAATAATATTGAAAATAATATGAGAATTGGTTCTAAGAAATTTAATAAAATATTGAAATTATTTTGTAAAAATTTGGAAAATGGAAAAAAATCTTCTTTCAGAAATAAATTACTATTTTTAAACTCGGAATTGTATAAGAGAGAGAAAACAGTTATTGTAAAATTGGTAGTATTCAAAAACAATCATATTTATCATTAATCGGCTCAGCAGATTAATCGGTAATCGTTAATCGGTCAATTTGCTTATCGGTGCATCCCTAGTTTACTCTTCATCAAAAATTTGAACTGCTTTCTTTTCAGTAAGGCTTTACATTTCCTAATTATTTCAAGAAACTATGGCGATAGTGATAAACATCTGAACTCTTTACTACTAGTTAAGGATTCCGGGCTGTTGTGTCGTGGTCTGAATGGCTTTAATCCATACGTTTCGATCGCAACTGCGGCGGTCATCTTCAGTGGGTGTCGTTGATTAATTTGGCGACTGATGCGAAATTTCGAACTGCTGCAAGATTTTAAATTGAAAACACAGCGCCCTCTACCTTCCGGCTCGAGATTGACAGATGACTGGATGCTGTTAGCTTTTACTTCTTCCTCCTTCTTGTTAAAATTATTTGGGTGTTTGAAAATTTCAATGGCCTCTCTATTCAATCTGGGGAAATAATTTGAAGTCCGTGAAATTATTTTGGCCTCTTTGAATTTTATATCATGAATTCCATTCTGAAGATGACCGCCGCAGCTGCGATCGAAACGTATGGATTAAAGCCATTCAGACCACGGCACAACAGCCCGGAATCCTTAACTAGTATTTACTCCGGCCGTGAAAGCCTTCATTCTTACATCTGAACTCTTTGTTTCCATTCTTTATCCAAAAGATTTTTAAAGCCCTCAATAGTAGTCAAATGCAGTTTCTCTAAATATTAATAACATTGTGGTCACTCAATTTCTTTAATTATATATTTTCAATGTGGAAAACAACAAATCTAAATGTTTCATTCTTAGCATTTCAACGTGATTTCAACTGTTTCAAAAAATCATGTGATAAAAAATAGAATTCGTTTTTAAATCGACTTTAAATCGAAGTTTTTCTTGATTACTATTGTGCATAAAACACACAGAAATATTTTGCTTAAGAAATGGAGATACATTTTCTTTTTTACTTCAGATGGAACTCATTCCTATTCTCGTCCCTTAGGTCCCAAGAGGAGACCACGTGCTCCTCTTTAATGATGACGACAGCGTGCCTGGACACCCTGGCTGATGACATTTCCATGGGCAGCCATTCGGACGGATCGCTCAAAGGTAAAGACACATTTTTACACGGGATCACGCAATTTATCTAAATCAGGACTTAAATACTGGCGGAGAAAAATGCCACAACCAGAAAAATGCTGTTCATTAGCGCTGACAAAACTTGCTACGAATCACATCCTTCTGTGCTGAAAATCGGCAGGTGATTTTTCATGGATTGAGATTTTTTTAGAGATTTCTTTGGAAGAGTTAACCTGCAATTTAAAGTCAGCATAATCTCAACTTAACCCTGCAAGCAACACTTTTGTTTACGTTTTGAATGCATCGAGCACGCCTCCCCCTCCCTCAAGTCGATTTTCTGTTAAAACCAACTTGGAAAGTAGATTGTCAGTCAATTTAGGTTGCCAACCGCTGTTATATTCCATCAGCAAAAATTATTTCGTAAGATTTTTTTTTTTAATTTTGCTTCTAAGCTGTAGTTCAGCCGTTTCTTTTATAAACTCAAGGTATAACTTCTAAAATTCCTTCAAGGTGGCCTCAAAGACATAATGTCTTAACTAAGAGTCTTCTCCAAATCATTCCTTGCTGCTTTTTTTCTTCCAGACAGTAAATGCCCGACCCCTGGATGCAACGGGACTGGACACTCTACCGGACTCTACTCGCACCACAGGAGGTGGGTATGGTGACCTTATCTCCACCTCCCTCTCTCGATGCCCCGCCCACTCTCTCGTACTCTGATCCAAGTATTCTTGTTTCTTTTCAGCTTGTCTGGCTGTCCAAGGAAAGATAAAATAACTCCAGAAAGTAAGAACTCTATCCAACAACGTAAATGCTCCCTATTTTTCTTTCTCTTTTAACAATTGTTTTTCTGTTCTGTTTTACAGTTTATTTGTGTATTCGTAGCTAACTCACACGTTAACGCACAAGGCTATTTGCTTTTCGTTTAGATACTTTTTTCAAGCTAAAAAAAAAGTTTCGGCCTGTAATGTGAAAAATGTAGGAAAATTTTAAACCAAATGTTCCAGACCCGCTCTTATTCCACCTATTTCTGTCAAACTGTCCTTTTAACTGTCATGCCGCGATTATTTCGGGCACTTGATGTTCCAAAATTTCACACCCGAGTATCTCTCGGGATTTTTTTTTGTTGAGTGCATTTTACTGTTATACCCCGAAATCTCGGGAAAAGTTAATTTGCGCTCAATTAAGCATCCTAATATTCTGCAAAAAAAGTTAAAAGGTTAATTATGTTTTATAATCTGCGCTTATCGTAATGAAATAGTTAATGTTGCCTAATATTTGGCTTCACATCCCAGCTATTTTCATCAGTATAAATTTACTATAAAATATAGTTTAATACAGTCTGGAATTTTTAACAGTGCATCAGCTCGATTCTGAAAAAATGGTTTTAACTGATCTTTTGTCCTTATACTCTTGCAAAGAAATTTCATTGACTTTATAATTACTTTTTACCCCCTTTCCTAAAGGTCGAGACTGACTAGAGGTCGCCACTTGACAATGGCCACTAAAAATTTTTTTGGAGCTACAAGAAAATTTCTTGTTAGTCGCCTGACTGGCGACCTCTTATTTGTAAACTTATTTATTGTTTTTTCTTCTTATAAACAAAAATGCGAAATGCCGATGCATCAGTGCCGCTTATTGAAAAATAGAAGAAAGGAAAGAAAAGAAAAAGCCATCGGCATCGTTACTGGCGGTCGATGCCGATCGATGTTATCACATAAAATGTCTTTTTTCAAAAAAAAAAAACTTTGGTATTTTTTAGCAAAAAGCTTTGTACTGCGCAATATTGAAGAAATAATGACATATCGCGTACGTCAAAAGCAGATGTTAAAAGATTGCTGTATAATTACAGCAAAACTCTAATACACTGCGATGCAAAAGTTTAGACAAAATGCAAATGTATGAATAAAAAGAAAACTATTCAGCGAAATGCTTTCAAATTTCTACTGCAGGTACACACGTGTCTGGAGTTTTTTTAAATATAACCGAAACGAAAATCGAAAATTACGAAAGACATTTTTTATTTTTCCTGTTTCAGAAGTTTAGACAAAAGTCAGCTTTTATGCAAATGTCTCTTAAAATGTGATTGGTGGAGGAAAGCCGGGACTTTATTATTCTTTATCAGTAAAAGCAGCACAGCATATGATCATTGGATATTTCTCAAGTCCCGCTAATCCATCTAGGCCATCCCAATTTTAATAATTTTTATCAGAGAAAGTAACATTCATTTTTTAGTCACGATGATACATAAGCTGCTTTCCCCATTAAAATATGACTTAATTGGAACACTCTGTTCGAAAAGGCTCAAGCACAATTCTTTGTTTTTTTACGCATTCCGATTCAGTTGTTCATCTACTTATGCTGTCACGTGCTGTTTTTGACCCAAGTTGAAATTTGTAGGATTAAGGGGCAAATCGTCAGTTCGAGCCGTTTTTTCAATTCCTTCATATTTAAACAATAAAATTTTTTTGGCCTTTTTTATCGATACGCATGTCTGACTTTGGTCTCCACGAAGTAAAAGACAATGTACTACCATACTAGAGCCAATTTAAAAGGCAAAACATTAATAAAGTAGGTTCATTTTCAAATTTCGGCTTCCAAACTTTCTCATCTTCTTTACACGAGAGCTACAGAGCTTTTGGGATTTTGATTATTTATTCAGCAATATCTGCACTTAATAATCGAATAATAAAGTCCCGCCTTTCCTCGACCAATCACATTTTAAGAGATATTTGCATAAAATCTGACTTTTATCTAAACTTTTGAAACAGCAAAAAAAAAATGCCTTTCGTAATTTTTGATTTTCGTTTCGGTTATATTTTTTAAAACTCCGAGATGTATTTGGGATCATATTGTGTACCAGCAGTAGAAATTTGAAAGCATTTCGCTGAATAGTTTTCTTTTTATTCATACACTGAAGTGACAAAAGTCATGGGATACCTCTTAATATCGTGTCGGCCCTCCTTTTGCCCGGCGAAGTGCAACAACTCGACGTGGCATGGACTCAACAAGTCGTTGGAAGTCTTCTGCAGGAATATTGAGCCATGCTGTCTCGATAGACGTCCATAATTGTGAAAGCGTTGATGGGGCAGGATTTTGGGCACGAACAGACCTCTCGATGGTGTCCCATAAATGCTCAATGGGATTCATGTCGGGCGATCTAGGTGGCCAAATCATTCGTTGGAATTGTCCAGAATTTTCTTCAAACCAATTGCGAACAGTTGTGGCCCGGTGACATGGCGCATTGTCATCCATAAAAATCCCGTCGTTGTTTGGGTACATGAAGTCCATGAATGGCTGCAAGTGATCTCCAAGTAGCTGCACATAAGCATTTCCAGTCAATGTTCGGTCCAGTCGCACTAGAGGACCAAGTCCATGCCATGAAAAAACAGCCCACACCATTACGGAGCCACCACCAGCTTGAACAGTGCCTTGCTGACAGTTTGGGTCCATGGCTTCGTGGGGTCTGCGCCACACTCGAACCCTACCATCGGCTCTTACCAGCTGAAATCGTGACTCATCGGACCAGGCCACGGTTTTCCATTCATCTAGGGACCAACCGATATGCTCACGTGCCCACGAGAGTCGCTGCAAGCGATGTCGTTCTGTCAGTAAAGGCACTCGAGTCGGTCTTCTGCTGGAATAGCCCAAGAAATCCAAATTTCTCCGCACAGTTCTAGCAGACACGTCCATTGTACGTCCCACATTGATTTCTACGGTGATTTGACGCAGTGTTGCTTGTCTGTTAGAATTTACGACTCTTTGCAGACGTCGCCGGTCTCGATCTTTAAGTGCAGGCGGTCGACCACTGCGCTGTCCATGGTGGGATGTTATGCCTGAAATTTCATACTCTCGGCACACTCTTGACACAGTGGATCTGGGAATGTTGAATTCTCTAACGATTTCCGAAATGGCATGACCCATGCGTCTAGCTCCAACTAACATTCCGCGTTCAAAGTCTGTTAATTCACGTCGTGCGGTCATCATCACGTTAAAACCTCTTCACATGAATAACTTGAACAGAAATGAAAGCTTTGTAAAAGCACTGCGCATTTATACCTGTTCTATGCGATGCTACTGCCATCTGAAAATTTGCATATTGCTATCCCATGACTTTTGTCACTTCAGTGTATATTTGCATTTTGTCTAAACTTTTGCATCGCAGTGTATAAAGCAAAGCATGTGGTATCAAAGCAAGGGGAAAAAGACAAAAAATACATAGAATTCAGCATGTAACTGTGAAATGTGAATGATTTTGGGCATATATATTAAAAATAAATGCCTTATGTATTGAAAATAGAAGAAATGTCAAATTTCTTTTGTTTTCAGTTTCTATGCTGAATAAGGTGGAGTGAGATTACATTTGGAACACGGTTCTAAGTGGCCACTAACTTTTTGGGCTTACTGGCCACTGGTCAATGTTTTTTAGTTTCAAGCTTTACCCCTTCCCCTCCTTTCCCTTTCCACGCGTCACTCTGTTTTTAAAATGCAAAGTGTTCATCATATAGCTAAAAATTTCAATTTATTCAGGGAATATTTTGAAAAAGTTAAAATATAAGGCAGTTAATAGCAAAGAATCAGTTTTACACTGATAGCATAATTGAATAAATCAACAATGCACATAAATTGCAACAAAAGTACTATACACTAATGTTTTTTCACTATGCCAAAATATTGACGTTTATAACAGCTATTTAACAGACAATTCGGTAAGTCCTCTAGTGCTGTGGTTGGGGCGAAATCGTAACCCGAAATATTTTATTTTTTATTATAAAGATGCAGGGCTGGCTTCAAGATACCTTTGAAAAAAAAGTCTGCTCTTTGAAATAAAGCTACGAATTAAAGCTAGTATAATTAATCTAACCTGTGATCGTTTATGGACTAACAAAAAATCGACAACCATTACTCCTAAATTGTACGCTCCCGCAAATATTATGTTTCAGCAACAGCACTGGATTAGTTTCTCAGATTTTGAACATTTCACTTATTTTTAAAAAAGTATTCCTACTAATAAATTCTACCTTGAACAAAAATAAACATCTATTTCAATCTGACTGCCAAGGCAAAAAGGCCATGACTTAGAAAAAAGTAAAAATACCTGTAACTTGACAGTTAGTCATGATTTGATGCGCTCTTCATTGTTTCATGTTTCATGTACTTAAACATTAATTTAATTTTTGGTATGAGTTATGATATTTATATTTGAATACCAATTAATCTGAAATAATAAACTTCGATTAAATTTTTATCAAGAAGATTTTGTATATGGGTAGCCGAATTTTTATTTGAAAATAGTCAATAGATTTTTTTTACTGTGCTTAAACAGGCATTTTGTTACCATTTTAGCCATTCCTGAATATTTTAATTCTGTCTCCCTGGTTAAAGTAAAAAATTATGACTAAGTCCTAGCAATTTTCAAAAAGTTATTTAAAAGCTTATAACAAGCAATGTAAGCTTTTTCTCTTTTTAGAAAACAACTTGATATTTCTTTTCATTACTTCATACACCTTAACCTCGTAAATTATAATGGAAAAGATAGTGATCGTTTTCTTCGTGAATATCTCTTGTTATAATGGTCAGAATGCAAATAAATTTGGTATTGAGATTGATCTGAGTACACTGAATTAGTTTTTGTTGTCAAAACTAGGTCATTAGAATCAACGTTTTGAATTTAGTACTCAGTTTAGGGAGAGTGTGCCTCCTTTTATTTTACTTAAAAATTTTTATTTCAATTATTTAAATCATATATTAATCGATGCTCTTATTGGATATTAATGATTAGTTTAAACTAGCACATTAAAAAGAATAATATTCCCAATAGAAATATCTTTGATTCCATAGTCTGAAAACAATCTTATTTGATTTTTAGGATTTTTGCATTCTGAATCCGTTTCTGTAGTCAAAAACATGAAATTTCAATCAGAATTTAAAGTGTACGGTTACATGTATGAATGAAGACCCTTTGTTAAAATTATTTTCCCATAATTTGTAAGAATGAGACTTAAAACAATGTTAAATCAACACATTATTTATTTTTATAGTATGCAATATGCAATTTCTGAGTAATTAGTTGTGTTGAATTTTTCTTTCTCCAAAATTGTATTATAATTTTGTAAATACTTGTATTTAGTTAATACTCAACTTGCCAACTACATAAATCTTTTTTTTTTTATTTTCAGTTCTAGCCATGCATGAGACTATACTAAAGTAAGTATATTTCAAGATCATTCCGATATTAAAAACTGACTCTATTTTAATAAAAATATTCTTAAAATTGGAATATTTTGGATTTACCATAAATTATAGATATCATAATATCAGCTGAAGAGTGTATTCAACTAAGTTCACACTTCCATAATCTTATCAATAACCACGGCAGAAAGTTTCAACTCTAATTTACTTTTCTATGCAAATGTTTTGAGCCGTCATCTTTTGTTTTTGCAGGTGTCCAACCCCAGGTTGTAATGGCAAAGGTCATGTGAACAGCAATAGAAACTCTCATCGGAGGTAAGAGGTGTATTATGTGCACGGCAAAAAATGAACTGTTGTTTTTACAATATAATACTAGCAGCCGAAGTTCCAATTTAAAACTGTAAAATGCACAGGTTTAAAGATATTCAACATGCTTCGTTTTCGTTAGTATAAATAAAAATAAAACAAATTTTGAAATATATTAGCAATAATGAGAGGGAATATACATGCTTCATCTGTCACCACATGAGACACGCATAAAATTTTTGAAACTTTATTTGGATGAGTTTTAGAAACTTTTTCCCCCATAAGGACCTCAAATCAAAACTACTTTCTGTCTAAGCAAAACTGTTTCATTCTGGGACACATAATGCATCTCCCATGCGTGATGATACATTTAAATTCACACATGCAAAATAAAAATGAATTTCCATATTGAAGTTCTGTTGCTAAATGTGATCTGTTTCTAAATAAAAGGAACTTAAGAACACATAGTAAGATGTTATTAAGCTTTCTCTGTGAAGTTGTACGTAGTACTTAACTTTCAAAATATCATTCGTTTTTTGACCATAAATGACGTGAATTTATTTGGAGGAGCTTTAACTAAGGTTTTCCGTATAAATGATTCCTCTTTAATGTTCCATGTATCTCAATACTGATGCGCAACAAAATCAGTTCACCTGATGACTCTACAAACACGTAAATATTTTCCAGCCTTTCCGGGTGTCCAATAGCAGCCATGGAGAAAATGGTCAATAAGGAACATAAGCTAAATCAGACTAAGACGCCTTCGACGACTACTATTACGCAGTGCCAATGTAAGTCTAAATTCTGGTGGTAATAATGATATTATTGTTGTTATTATAATTGAAGGGGCAAGTGCGGATAAAGGTGATATGTGACATTTGAATTTCGCCGACTTACACAAATTCAAATTAGTGTATGTTCAATTGGGTTAACTCGCATAGACCGTTGAAGGGGCAAGTGAATAAAGACGATATGTGACAATATTTTTAATTTCTAGAAAAAGTTTTTAGAAAAAAATTATTACCTTAACACCTTCATCCACGGTAAAAAGAAAGTTGTCAAAAATTGTCACATATCACCTTTATCCACTTGCCCCTTCAATTATTTATTTATCTATTTGTTTATTTACTTTTAATTCTGTGAAACAAATAATTGCTAATCATGCATAGTTTTTAAAGTTGAAGCAAAAGTCATTTTAAATGCTTAAGTGTCTTAGGTCTGTGTAGTCCAGTGGTCGAGCACGACCACTCATCACTCGACAAATCAAATCCAAGGCCGCGATTTTGTATTGTAAATCTTTCTAGTGTTGGCTTTTTTGTGAATATAGCAATAGCTACAACTGGTGACGCAAATGATAATTTTTTCGGCAGTAGAGAGAATTAATGTACGGAGTCGATCAATTGCTATAAAGATGACTCCTGTAATATTTAGTGTTGAATTACTTTTGGAGCAAATAACTCAAAAACTGCAATACCCCTTGATCATTTTTTATTTTCAACGCCTTTGCATGATTAATGTAAGAGAAAGATTCGTGTTGAGAGGGGGACAAAGTATGTTGGTGTTTTTGAACTGTTTTAACAAAGTTTACTATTTTATTTAATGTTTAAAGAGCATTGAAATTTTAGTTGATCCTCCCGTAAGTAGGCTAGGAAGATCAACCTACTCGTTGTTCTCCTTCCTATGGACACCCTTGAGTACAGATACGATCATGTTTCTTTCGCGAAAGCTACTTATGTTTCAAACAAGGTTGAACCACCACCTTTCCTACATTCATAAAATATATAGAACAGTATAGAAGACTGTTTCCCAATCTTACAAGTTCATTATTTCTGCTTGCAGCCAGTTTGTCACCGGAGCGTGTCTTACGTCCAATGTGCTTCGTAAAACAATTAGAGCTGCAAGATTACAAATTCCCGGGATATGTGGGTGCCCCACGGCCCAAAGAAGGACTCGAAAAATTCGGCAAGCCTGCAACAGATTTCTCTTTCGACGTGTATCGCCCCATCGCACCCAAACCAAAAGCCGCAACTCCACTCCAAGAGGCGGAGCCAAGTGCGGTTCCTCCCCAGCCACCTCCCCCTCCTCCTCCTCCCCTTACTCAGCCTCAACGACCTACGCCCATCGTCGTGAAACCGAAACCACAGCCAAGGACTACCGCTTTCAAGTAAGTTTTCTCATCTTTGCAATCGAGCATCTCTTATTAGTGTAGTATTTGCTTTGATTGAACTTAAGCATTTTCATTGAAAGATCTGACAGCGGTTTCAAAGATGAGGCCAAGAGTTACATAGAATTAAATTGACATGCACACTATATACAGTTGCGGGCTAGATAGAATGGAATAGTAGAGAAATACGAAATAACGGATTTGTGGCTCTGTTTAGAGTTTCTACCACTCGGGAATATCATGAACTAGACATGAAAGACTCCCGTGATACAGTGCAGTACGGGTAAACCGTTTATTGTTCTATTACTCCACTAGAGAATAAAATGTATTTTTTTCTTGCAAAAGTTTTCGAACATTTTATTCTGCTGGTACATATATGACTTGAGTAGGGATACACCAAAGAACTTGTAGTTTGTGAAATATTTTTTTGCTACGAATGGTTAGTTCTTTAGTTCAGAGATACATTTTCCTAGATGAGGCGTCAAGTGTCATGGAATAGTAGACATTCCATAATGTCCGATTTCACCATGTTCCAAAAGCCCTGATGCATCAATGTCAGCAAGTTTTGTCCTACCCAAACATCGCCATCTCTAAAAAAGCAGAAGTTAAATAGGGGCAGAAAGGTTATGATGTTCTTCTATGACAACCTATTTTCCATGTAGAAAAGAGTCGGACGATCAACTGAAAGAAGAATAAAAACGGAAAGAACCTGAAGCTGCATAAAAGCAAAGGACACCAGTTACAGATTCTTCTATAACTAGCCCTTCCCCAGGCAAAAAATAGTAGAAGCATCAACTGAAGGAAAAGAAAAATAGGAAAATAATGAAGCTGCATAAAAGAAGAAGAAGCCGAATGCGAAGTTTTTCAATTGTTTAACCTATGCATATTTCATATTATTTATTTATCATCTTATTATTCGCAATATTCATAAATATATATTTTTTACTGACAACAAAATGGGAAGATTTTTTTTTTTTTTTTGCAAGCGTCATCTCATTTTACTTAGTTTTGTGTGGGCTCATGGTGTTTCGGGGATTTTTATCCCAACACTAGTTGAGTTATTTATAGAATATGTAAATAGTATTCTATAATACACTCCGCTCATTTACGTATCAGGAATCGTTGCCGGAACTAGTTTACTATAACTACCAAAATGCATTTGTCCTAAAGACAGACAAATTATTAATGAAATAATAAGTTGAACACTTGATGCATAGTCCGTCTAATGTTCCAAAGAGAACCAAAATTTGAACGGCAGTAGTTCGTAGGACGTCTTTTGTTCATTTGAATTAGTCCATTTAACATCCAGAGGACCAAGCGCAAAAAGCTTGATCCTAGACATAGCCAATAAAAGAACGTCTGATATCATTTGAACAACCTGAGGATAATGTTTTCTGAACGTCCTGAGGACCACAAAAAGCTTGAGTCCTCGGGATGGCTGCTTGTCCGAGGTGGACAACCCGGTAACCAGCTGGGGAAGAACACTTCGCGCACATTGGACGGTCCCTAGGATGTCCCTCGATTACCGCGGGATGAAATTTAAACATCCGGAGGATGACTTAAAGTTTTGAATTAGTCTTGAAATGCCATTCCTAGGACGTCCAAAGAAAAAAGTTGTGCTGTTTGGGAAAATAACAATTATCATAAAATGTTTCTGTTTTTTGCAGGCAATTCTCTCTGGAGGCACCTTCTGCAATCAACTTGTCCACAAAGAGTGACAACGTTATGGACTTGTCCTCCTCGAGCTCAAGAACGTCCCTGCATACCCTCGATCTCAGTTCCGGCAACAGGTGTCCCACAGGAATCTGCCCTAGGTGATCCTTTGAAGCGTTTAGCCTAGCAATGTTATGAAATACAGAGCATTATCAGCTTACTTTATAGTTACAATGCTTAAGTATAAGGAAGAACAAAATGAGTTAATAACAAATATGTAATAAGAAAATAACATAAATGAAATTTGTGAAATATTTCTTGTGGATTTATTTTTTTTTTTTTTTTTGCATAAGTAAAATGTTCTTAAAAATAAAATAATTTAAAAAATACAACTTAATATTAAGTGATTTATCTAAAGGGGAAAAAAAGTTTTTTTAAACAAAACAAGCTTGAGTTCTTTAATTTTATGTTCTTTAAATTAATTTTGTTTTCTTCTTATTTGAAGCTTCTCAAACTCTGAAGACCCTCGGCCTAGATCGAGTTGCCTCTTATATTAATCAAGGGTTGATAGTGTAGATGTCTATACGTATATATGTTATTCTAAAATTTCTCTTCTTATGCATTTTATTTATAAGAGAGAAATAAATAAAAATTGCTCCTAAAATTAGATAATTTAAATTAAAAAAAAAAAAAACTTCAATGTTTTCAAACAACTGAGCTACTTAGATTTGAGCGCAAGTAGCATTTTTCCCCTTTAATGCGTTAAGTTAGGATGGTTTGATATATGAGTCATTCAAAGCTAAGTGGATCGGATCAAATCTGTTTCGACGTAAGTCACTTTAGCTCTGAGCGTCTTATTTATGAACACAACATTTCATTGGCCAAAATCTATTGAGCTAAATTCTGAGCTAAAGTAAATCAAGTTGTACTGAACTTGATTGAATTTGGAACTGAATAAAGGCAATGAAATCTTCAATTTTTGAAACAAAGATCTCAAGTCACGTGACATTTTTTAAACTAAAGGAAGAAATCAGGTTTTTTCACTTGTTTTACACGAAGCGTTTCTCTCATTCGCCGATTTCGAACCATAAGACTTGGATGTTTCAGCTTTTTTAAACCAATGATTGAACTTGCTCCCTCCATTTACTAATACCTTAGAGCAGATATTATTAAATGGAGGGAACAAGTCCAATCATTGGCTTAGAAAAAGCTGAAACAAAGATCCCAAGTCACATGGCTCAGCATCAGCGAGTGATAGACACGTTTTGCTTAAAACAAGTGAAAGAAACCTGATTTCATCCAATACTTTATTTGAAAATATGTCACGTGACTTTATATCTGCGTTTCAAGAATTGAAGACTACACTCCCTCCACCTATATTCCTTCTCAATGACTAATACCTGCTCGAAGGTACTGAAGCACTTCTTTCTCCTGTCTAGTGCTCTGGCCAGCAATCCCACCATCCTGCATCCGACACCGCAGCGTCCGACCGTCCTGGTGACGCCCAAGCCTATCTTCGGAGCGGCCCTGGAGCAGACGGAGCCGGTCGACTTCTCTGCGGCCAGCGGCCCGGCCCGCGTCATCGCCGCCCCTCTTCAGCCTCTCTCCTCTCCTCCTCCAGCATCCGCCGCCCCTCCGCCCGTCTCCCCCTACCCCTCTCCCGTTCGCTCTCCTTTCTCCCAGATCCAGAGCTCCATCAGCCTCCCTGCTTCCGCAGCGACTCCCACCCATCACACAATCGCCGCAGCGACCTGCCCCGCCCGACTCGTCGGAACCACGCCCAATCAAGTACAATCTACACCCTCGACTATACAGGTAAGTATCGTCGTTCATGCAGATATAATGATCAGTAGAAATTTAACCCCCTTGCGTTTTTTAAGTCGTTACTTTTGTCTGCTAAAATACACCATGAGATTATAATTTATTCTCCCAAATCTACGCAGAGCTAAAAAAAAGTTTGCTTGAGCGTCTGTATTCGATGATAAAATCTTATTTACTTTGTTAGGGAAGAAATAACAAAATGAAATTGCTCAGTGATATATATTATAGCAATACAACTAAACAGCTCGTGCTACTGAGTTTTAGACTAACAAATAGAGTAAGCTCTTCATTATTGGCGTAATAGGTTGGCACGGTAACATTGCATAGGTGAACTTCTTGGATTATCCGAAAAATTGTTTAAAAAAACGTGATACCAGTGTAAGCAATAATTTAAAACATCAAGAAAATTCTCATACATTCAAACAATAGCTACAAATGATAACAGTGTATGTAAAAATGAAAGTAAAAGGGCGAAGCCAGAATCACCTGTGTGACATTTGAACTCACATTCTAGGGAACAACTTTACTTAACATCATATGTATAAAAAAAGTCAAACTTTTTTTTATGTAAATCCATCCTGGGTGTCATAATGAAACATTCTTGTAGAAATTTACTGGAAAAATTAATTTAAAATTACTTTTTAAGCACTTAAAACTTGTATCACCTGTGTGACCTATTTGTAATGGAAAAAACGTACAACATTTTGAAATATATATATTTCTGTGAATTTTGATTAGAACCATTATTATTTTTTTTTAAATCCATATACCAAAAGAACTAAATTAAATGAATCTGTAAGTAAAAATACTAAAATAATAGTTTTTCATACAGAAAAAGTTGATTTACTTTAATCACCTGTGTGACCATAAGTATCACCTGTGTGACATCATGCAACATTTTCAAGTAAATCGAGTAAATTAAGGACAATATATAGTATTTTATTAATATATATGAACGAATACAAATAAGTTATAGCAAATATCTAAATTTAAATGCTAAACGAGTATTTACAATTTCTTGGTAACAATCTTTTTAACCCTTTCCGGCGCGTGTGATTAAAGTTTTAGAAATGTGCTAAAAAACGCTATGAAGGAGTTTAACTGATAGGATGATTAGACCACTTCCAATTATTTACACTCCTATGCATGACAGAAATTCATTATAGTCCACCTTTTGAGGTTACAGAATTGTACGAATATGACTTTCTGTTTCATATTCGGTCTTCATAGGAAATCCTGATGGATGGTTCTTTCTGTTGAGAATTAATGTATCCAATTAATTCGGAAACATTTTCATCGTTCACCTCAAAATGATGAATTTCCCTTATTCCTGGAACCACAGGAACAAAACACCACAGGTTAAGATTTTCAGTGGTTTGTTTTATTTCTTCATTGGAAATAAATAAAACATTGGTTTGACTAAGAAGTTTTTCCGCAACAAGAAAAAAATCTCTCGCAGACTACACAACAACTTCACCGTGCTTGGCCATGACTTCTCTGCGAACCATTGACTTAGCCAAACCTCCGATTCCATCGACTACACCTTTACCATGGGATGTGGCGGTGTATTTCCAACTGAAGTTTCTGTTATGCTTTTTAGCTAAGTGCATTAAAAATCGGCACATGTATTTATTCTTAAACTCAGACGAAGGTCCGTCACTCCAGATTATTTCTTCAAAAACGGTTTCGTCAGTAATTAAGATTTAAAAAATATTTTATTATTAGCGCCCTCTACTGGAACCAAATGAATTTAAAAAAATTCTTACTGCTATTTGGAACCTGTTTTATCAGTCACACAGGTGATAGTAAATGTCACACAAGTGATAATAAATGTCACACATGTGATAGGTCAGTTAAGGGTTAGAAAAAAGGTATCAATTTAAAATGTTTGGTGTTGTTTTATCAGCAATATGTTTTACCTTTGATTGCAAAAAATCAGAAATATTAAAGTTATTTTAAGTGTCCTAACAAAAACTTTTGTATGTCAAATATCACCTGTGTGACAAGGGGGTTTTATATGATATGCTTATTAAATTAAGGGACTTAATTTATTTAATTAATTAGATTTAAATTCTTTTAAAATATTAATTATATTCCCTAATAGTTCCTTTTACGAAAAAAAATAGTTTTCTTGTCAATAAAAATGAAATTATCTCAGTTTTCGAATCAGAAATCAGTATTGAGAAAAAAATCAAGTTTTTAAAAGTTTATAATTGACCTCCACATTAAAAATAAAAATAATTTGTTTTTGAAACTTTTGTTGCTTGTACCATAAACTATAAACATTTTTCTTTCATTTAATCGAAAAAACTCCTTTAAACAAAGAAAATTTTTTTTTCAGTGTCAGGCTCACTTTTTCTGGCTTTGCCCAAAAGCTAAAAAAGTATTGCTTATTATTTGCAAACGGATTACACGCATAAGACAGCAAATCGTGCAAGCAAAATAACTGAACTTGATCAAGGTAGGTTACATCGAAAACGTAGTGACGGTGATCTTGAAGGTTTGATGTCATTAGAAGAGAGGAGAAAGAAAGAAATAGGGATGCCTAAAATAGATTTTGGACCTACTAATTTAAAGCGGGTGCATTTATCCACATTCAGTTAATCACTGACAATTTTTTTTATTTATTTATTTTTTTTTTTTTTTTTTTTTTTTTGAAAATGTGAAGGACCGCAGATAATTCCCACAACGGATAAGCCGCCCGCGGATAATCTGGAGTTAACTGAATCCCTTTTGATGGTGTTTCTCAAAAGCGACAAATTCTTTCACTTTTTTCAGGTACTGACTTCCAGCCAACCTCCGAGCAATAGCCTGCCAATTCTTCAGCAGCATCCAGTGTCCTCTTCATCTTTCACCATCGCTTCACTGTCCACGTCTCACGTCCCCTCCATCTTGGCATCGCTCGCACAAACCTTGGTGGTCACTGCGGCCACGTCTCATCCGCAAGCCACGCCCATACTCAGGTACGGTTGGCATGAAATTTTAAATAGGACCATTCCCAGAAACGGCGCCATTTTGTCTCGCACGTGACGCTTATGTATTTCATTAAAAAGTATTGATTTTAAAAAGTAATGAACAAAGTTGTTTGCCAAGAAGTCCCTCACTGGAGTGGGATTTGTCAACCAACAATATTTCGTTCATTGCCCTTTAAAATCGCTACTTTTTAATGCAATACATGAACGTCACGTGAGGGACAAAATGGCGGCTCTTTCGTGAAATGGCTCAATAATTAGTATGCATTTTTGCTCTGAATAGACTCTTTTCAAGTCAGCGTTGTTCCACAGCAACCACTACAGAATGTACAGAAAATGATAAAATGACGAGGTATAGATTTTTTAATTATACTATAATCAATCAGCAGCGCTGACTCCATTGTCAGTAAGCAGAAGAGAAGAAGAAGTATATAATAAATTGAAAAAAGTGTTTCCTAAAAAAGGATCACCTCCTCCAAACTCGAAATTTTCGGTGACAGAAAGCTACTTGTGTTTTGTCTTTTCTTTTCATTTTAATGGCATTGACTCAAAATCATCACCTTTCTTTTCATATGAAAAAGTTCGAAGGTCACATCACTTACTATTCATTTAAAGCATTGATTATAAGAAACAATCTTTCCAATTTCCAAGAAAATATCATTATTAAACATCATATTGCATTTCTGCTTGTTAATTTATGAATTATGTATTTTATTGGTGTGATTTATTAATCAAAATATCTTTCAACGAAACAGAAGAGCAAGACATCATTCGAAATCTTCAAAGAAAAAAATGTTTAATTCAGTTTTATTTTTTTATTTTTTCGTTTATCATTCGATTGAGCAGATTTTTCTGTTGGTTTACATTACTTTATGCCTATGGATAGGGGAAAGAAGTAAAATATGAAAAGATCTTAGATCAACTTTAATGACGGATTTATACACTTAGTCACCCGTCGCTCTGCATGTTTGGAAGCGACAGTGTCTAGTGTATTTTTCATGCGCAGTTTAAAATCCGTCTCGAGTATGTCTTGGGGGCCTTAGCGGTAACGGCAGAGTAAATCCTCTCCAGATCAACGCCGTTGGTGGCCTATGCATTCTGCAATAGAAAAAGAACAAATGACGAAAATTCAAACCTGCATTCGTTCATTCAGTTTCGTTCTGTAAGCATCTATTATGATTCTTTTTTGCAGTATATGAGCGTTTTAACGAGTTTAATTTAATACTTTTCTGAGCTTCTGAAAATACCTCTCTTTATCTTGTTTTAAAAATATTCAAAGTAAGTTTTTTGTTTACCTTGCGAAAATAGTACTCTTATTACGTTATATGAAAAGTTTCATTTTCTCTTCAGTTTAAAAATATTAGTACAAATTTGCGTCTTCTTTTTAAATATTATTTAGTTTTTCTTTCTTTTTCCTTTCTTTTTTTAAATACCTTGTTTAAGTACATGTATGAACTTATACGTATCACACGTTTGTTTAATGAAGTAGCACGTTTTGTTTATGAAATTCAAGCAGGAAATATCATAAAATAATCCAATTTAGTCCCTATTATTATATTTTTGTATTGCTCTCTTACAGAACGGAAAATTAAGTTATTTGTAATTCATTGTAATATTGTACTTCATTCTATTCCTATTTCAAGGTTTTTAAATTCAAGGCTTTTCTTTTATCCATTCAAAGTTTGTTAATTTTATGTCGATAGCACATACTATCTATAGCTCTGCTTATCTTTTGAGCTCTGAGCTCTTCGTCTATTAAAATTGTTGCAAATTTAAATAACTTTACTATCAAAAATTCATAATATACATAGAAAGAGTTGTTAAAAAAAAGAAAGAGGTTTTCCCATCTGTTCAAACAATTTAACCATAACTTCAAGCATACTTGTTTAAAAGTATGAGCTAAAAGCTGAAGATTGTGGTGATTTCAAACAACGCACAACTTACGCTCAGTGGCGTAGCAAGAAAGTCTTCAAGTGGGTGACCAACTTTAAAATACCCAACTTTGGTACTTGTAAATGTAAGCAGAAGTGTATAATTTGATTTCAGTTTTATATCGGCAGTCATAAATACAGAAAATGGATTAGATGATGAATAAAGGTATCTTAAATAGAATGGAATAACTTCAGTTCTCATAATTGGAGTATAATTTTGAGCTTCAAAAGGGGAGGGAGGTACCTGGACTCGGGGACCACCCCCTTTCCTACACCACTGCTTATGCTTACAAGCAGATAGTTTGGAAACTCTCGAATGACATCATCTACTTCTCATTTGTGCAAATTAGTCAGCGCACTGAAGGACCACAAATGGCGTTGTAGCGATTGGCATGTGATTTTCTCTGATTTCTCGCTTCAGGTCTCCGCCCAATAGCTCCGCCCCCAACAGCGTTTCTGCCTCCGCTTGTCTCACTTTATCTGTAACAACGGTTCTCACGCCCACTTCCGCCACACCGAATCAGTGTGTTACTACTTGTGGCTCCACAAGACAGCTTACCCTGGTCACACCTTCACAGGACTATTCAGGAGAAAAAGACAGGTATGAATCTATGTATAACGATTTTTCGATTTTGACAAAACTCCGCATTCAGTCGGTTCAGACATTGTACCAGAATAGAAATGAAAAACATACTGATTAACTCTTCCTAAGCTATTATGATAGGCCGATTTATTATTATTTATTTATGATTGCGGATGCCTATCTCAATCTCCCCCCCCCCCCCTAGATCAAAGAAACACCCCTTCAAATCGTACCATGCACTTATCCCAAGAACGACATCTTCCAAAACAGTTTAAAAGGTCTCCTAAAACACACCATTCCCCTTTATGATGCAGTCTGTTCCACAACTCTACCTCTTCCCTTTTGTTTACACCAAAACATTTTGTGTTTCTCATGACTTAATAACCTATATCAATTAAGCTTCATGCTATTCACCTCTCAGGGCCATGCTCCACATCGACGTAAAGCAGAAAAAATAGGCAGAAGCGTAAAATGGATTCAATGGTGTTCCTATGGAAAGTACCCGGATTTTCGGTTTCTGCCTTTAGTTTCGGTCGCGTTTTACGCTGATGTGGAGCATGGCCCTAAGTCTATCGGCATTACAAAGCATTTAAATTGCAAAATAAGTAGAAACAGAAAAATACACGGCAATAACCTTGGTTCATCTTTTAACAAGAAATCCGTATCCAATTAAAGGAGCGCTTTTTCTTGCATGCGACATCATTAATATTATTTCCTATCTCTTTCTCTCACATACTGCACATCGGTAATAGATTTCGAACTAACAACATATGGCAAAACTACGCCAATAGTAAGCTTTGCGAAAACAATAAACTCAAAGCAAAATAACTCTCTTGTCTTAAAAGAAAACTATCAACTGTACTACGAAAACCATATCCAATGAATTCTCTCAATCTATGTGTCGTTATATTTTAGTAATTCTAAACTATTATTATGTTTGTTAGATATTAAGATAGTTTAGATATTTCAGAATTTAACCGAAAAAATAATTTGATAAGCATTAAAACTACTCCAAACTTTTTAATAAAAAAATGCCAACTATTTTAATATGGTGTTGTTTGAGACAGTATTACTGTTCCTTCTTGAATCTCTTTTCAATATTTTTTTATAGAACGCATTGTGCTGATACATAAAGATATAGTCACACTCTAGTTTTACTTCGCGAAACCAAAAACTTCTTTTTCAAAGACACTGCCATCAAATTCTGTTTGCTTGCAGACTCCCCTCTCCGAAGCTGCTGAAGGGCGCCCTGACGGCAGCGAAACTGCGGGAGAGCCGGGAGCCCGTCCACTGCCCGACACCTGGATGCGACGGGATGGGTCACGTATCTGGGAACTACGCTACCCACAGAAGGTCAGTCTACCCCAAATTTTCTGTTTAACTACTAAAACTTAATCGGGATGAAGGAAGAAGTTAATATGTGGTACACTTTTTGGAAAAACTGAATGTCATCTTGTGAGACAAAATCAAAGCCTCCTAAATACTAAATGCCTAATGCTTTCTGGTTTTTAGCACAGAGCTAAATTTCTCATTTGATTCACAACGCACTGCCACCTATCGCGGCTCTTCAAGACAAGAGAAATTAATGATTGGTTGATTTCTAAATTTAAATTTAAAAATTGGCCAATCAAAAACTTTAATTCGAATATTGTTTGGATTTATCACCATAACAACGGCATCATCGGATTGCTGCAAGATGGCACTCAAAGAGGAATCAATGTCTCCCGTAGCGAAGCAAATATAGTAGGCATTTAGTATTTAGGAGGCGATGGACAAAATTGTCAAATTTTGTTTTACTGCAATTTTTGATACTATTTTTGTCATGTGAATTAAAAAGTAACAATTTTAACGGATAAGTTAGAAAAATGTTGAAATTAACATTCAAATGGGAAAGTTAAACCTCTGTTGTACCACAAGTTTATTTACTTACCATCAGAAGCTAATCAGCTTCACATACACAGAGAATCGCCTGTGCCTCCGGACAAACACAAGAAAGATTTACAATTCAAAGTGAAGAAAATAAGATCCGTGGTCCTCTTTGGGAGTCGAACCAACGACCTACGGCTTACGGTGCGAAGTTTCTACCAAAGAGCTGACCCCAACCGAGGGTCTACTCAGTTCACAGCATCACCGGGCAAAATACTCAAAGAAATAGAGAAAAGGGGCCAACGTAACCAAGCGGCGAAAAGGCCAGTTCTGACGGCCGCTTGCGGACAGTAAAAGAGGTTGAGAGTTCTATTCAAACCGATGCCTTGGTTATCATTTCCATATTTTTGTGATGACAATTGAAGGGCTTGTGAGATGAACGGGGTATGTAACAAAACCGAAATTGCGAGTACTTAAAGTTCAAAGTTTTACCGTTGCAGTTGTTGCAACTTTTTTGTTTTCTGGTTTTGTCTTTGAGTGAGCATATAAAGTTGGTCTAATGACATCTAATTTTTGATGTACCAAGTTTTATTTTCTTATCCCCCCTCCCCCTGTATCCATTTCTTACCATTATCCAGATTGCATTTTCAAAACATGTAAGCTCCTTCATCCTCCAAATCCTTCAATTCCTTTCTGATTTTGTACTCTATGTTACTCAGTATGAAGCACTGTAAAATGTCTGTATTAAAAAGAGAGAGAGAGAAAGAAAACTGCGAATTGCAATAATATAAGGTGGGAAAATTATACTATACTACAGTGCAACCTTTCTTGACAACAACATCGTGACGTCAGCGTGACGTTTGCTTGACGTTAGCCTATAAAAAACGAGCTAGATAGAACGTCACAGCCTACTTGGCGAATTAGAGGAGATCGCTGACTGCTTGTGAGCTCTTATTGGCTCCACCCGTAGTGACGCTCAGTGTCAAGTTAAGTTGCCTTTAGGTATAGTAACATAAATGCTTGTAAATAAACTTTCGCTTTGATTGTTGCGATGAACATAAATGCTGAAACCAATTTATAAAAGCGCTATAAGTATGGACTGAGAAACCTCTGTTGCATAGTTTATTACCGATACATTTTTAATATCTTCACTTAAATAATGTAACCCTCCTAACATCTCTCTAGTGACCACTATTGCCGTCTTGGTGATTTAATACTGTTCGAGTCACTCGCCTTCATTTTACGAAGTGATATAAACCAGTTGCTTTTACTCATTCCTGCAAAGACAATCTTCAAAATCCCCCTATGCCCTTGATATGTCAATGTTGTTTATTCTTTTTCAGCTTATCAGGATGTCCTCATGCTGACCGGTGTAATTTGCAAGCTCAGCATCAAGACCTCAAGTGAGTATTTTTCATTTATCTTGAATGAAATCACATGAGGCACATTCCAATACTCTTGACATTCATTTTCGAGATAGTTAGTTGCATCGCAAGATGCCTCGAGCTAGTGAGGGAAATGTGTATGTTAAATTGTTAAGACTGCTTATGAAAGTGCATTACGTTACTTAGAGCCGTTGAGCTGTTTTAAGCAAATTTTAGAGCTATCTGCTATAGCCATTTGTCTTAAGTTTGCAATAAGATTTATTTATTTTTTTATTCATTTTTTACTAAAAATCTTGTTAGAGAGGTCGGACACGTTGAAATATTGCAGGAGATATGTTAGTTATCAAGTAAGCTAATCTAAAGAAGAATGCTCAAATGTTTGTATTACAGCTTGTTTTTCAACGCTCTGAGAGAAATTTCATTAAAACAGCTGCACAACAATTTTAACGTTTCTGCTATTTATCTCTATCTCTTCTCTATCTATATATACTAATAATAAAGCTGAAGGTGGTTCTGTCTGTCCTTCTTTCTTTCTTTCTTTCTTTCTTTCTGTCTGTCTGTCTGTTACGCGCGTAGCGCCAAAACCGTTCGGTCGATTTTCATGCCACTTGGCAAAAAATTAGTTTTTAGCATGTAGTTTTGCACCTCGAAGCGATTTTTCGAACATTCCATTTCGTTCTTTTTCTATTCGAATTCTTAGAGGAAAAACGATAAAATAGGGAAGAAATATTCCATACACATTTTCAAGTCTTATGTCATTCGAAAGCTTGAAATTTTCTGCACAAAATGACGTTTTTTCGAAGTTTCTACGATCATCAGGAGAGCTGTAACAATTGTTTTTAGAATCCCGAAATTCAAGGCTTACCTTCAGTAAAGCAAGCCAAACGATTCTAAAATGGCTTTGCTCGCGAATAAAATTTGTTTGAAAATAGAGATGAAATGAATTATTTTATCAACGGAAATCAACTTTTCATGTTGTTACCATGGTTACGTTTTTATTTCGTTCTTTTTCCCTTAATAATTTTAAAAATGTATTTGTTTTTGTAACAATCCAAACTCCAAGCCTTATTAAAATTAGTCAAATGAAATATTAAAAACCGTGATAAGATGGCACCTGTCAATCAAATGAGAAATCGAGTCCTTTCCTTAAAATACAGGATACCATTCTAAATTTATCGTCTGCAAAACATATTTTACTTCATTATTAATTTATTTCAATATAAATTGCAGCAAATGGCTTGAGTGAACGAATTTAGCTTCTAATTTATCGTTTGCTGGTTGATCTTTGTCGATGTTTATTGTTTTTATTATCATTGTGAAGAATAATGCACGAAATTTCTATGACTAATACTTAAAATTTTTAGGATCAGTTGAGTTTAAAAGAAAAAATTGCTCCAAATATACTTTTGCAATGTGATTATTTATTGTTGGACTGTAATTTGCAGCAATAATTGCATTTAATAAATAATGAAAGACAATATTAAAAATTATTTTTTTGGCGACTTTTTTACAATTTGGCATTCAATTCTATTTCAGTATATTTACTTCTATCTTATTGCGATATTGCAACGTTCTTTCTAAAGTATGTCATTTCGGAAAATGTATTATTTTGTTTTTGAAGTTAGGAAAGAAAACTTTCTTCTTCTTTTAAACTTTGGTAAGATTTCTGTTGGTTTCTGTGAGCAACAAAATTTTTCTTATTTTTTCTTTTGGCTTATTTTTGTGCACCTATCTTTGGGGTTGCATTCGAATGTCCCCAAGGGGGTGATTTACCCCTTTTATGGGGTAATCAGGGCTTTCAATGCAGACCAAAGTGATATGAATTGGCGCGACCACTTGGCGATATCTCGCCAAGCTTTTGGTCACCAAGTGTTTGACGCCAATTTGGCGACATATCGCCAAGTTGGCAATAAATTTAGCGAAAAAAAAATTTTTTTGGGTTCAATTTGGCGCTATTGGCGATATTTTGCGAAAAATCTACTGAATGATGTTAAAATCGGCGATATTTAGGAGATTAATCATTGTAAAACATTTTTTTGCATTGTTTCGTGGCAAACTAGGGATGCAAATGTTTGAATTGTTATCTTACTCACTTCAAGCACTATTTTAGCACTTAAGGCATCTACTAAGAAATTTACACGTAAAAGGAAGTAGTGTAGGGTCCATACCAAATTTTTATATCATACTTTGAAGGAATTATAGTTGAATTATAACTAAAATAGAGTATTTTTTTCTGCTATATCATTTTTTTACAAATGAACTTTTAATTTTTTACCACGGGCAAAGCCGTGCGGGTACCGCTAGTTTCATTATATTCATGTAAATTGCTGTTACATGATTCATAATTCATCTTTTATCTTGTTGTCGTTTCTGTCTTGTGCCAACTAGGCTGGCAATTTAGTGTGCTCTGCTCCACTTTTCCAGCTGTACCGTAATTTGGGGTGAAGTCCGACTCTTTTTTTTATCTAAAAGTATTTAGTAATTCATAAATGATTTGAACAATTGGTCAGTAATAGGTTTCGATTAAAAAAAATAATATATGTTGTCGGAATAACAATTTTAATTTAACATCTTAGGAATGATTGTCGATAACACCTTCAAAATAATTCGGATGTCGTTAGCTCTATTTATGAAGGTGCTAGGTTTTACGAAATATTTAAGGAATGGTTTAGTCTTTAAAGTAAGCACAATTAGTCAAATGCAATTCAACACTATCGAAATGCAATAAACTACACATAAAATGTCTGACATAGTAAAATCCACGTCATATTCAAGACTTAGTAGCAATGGGAGGGCAGCAATGAGCATGGAAAGCGCGACAGCAGTTACTACTAATTGATTCGCTTTTCTTTCTTCTCGCAACATTTACTTCGAATTGCAGTCGACGAGAAAAAAACAAAAACATTCTTAGCAAACTACCTGCAAAGTGAGGGACTAGCAAAAGAAGTAAAAAACATTTGTAAAACGAATACTAGAATAATGCTCTTGGCATCTTAACCGCTCGTCCTTTTTACTTTCTTCTATATCTATTATATAGAAGAAAGTATTGGTTTCGTGAAAATTTTCGAATGTCGAATTTTGACGGATTTGGACGTTTTGAGGTGCGCTGAGTCCATTTCGACCATTTTTGGAAAATGTCTGTCTGTGTGTGTGTGTGTGTGTGTGTCTGTCTGTGTGTGAGTCTGTATGTGTGTGACCAGTTTTTGTGGCCGCGCTAGAGCAAAAACTACTGCATGAAATCGAACAAAAATTTTTTCACATATGTACCACCATGTGAACTGATGCACCTGACTTTGTTTAGCGAATTCCTCCAAGGGGGGTGGAGCAATCGCACGTGTTCTGCGCGTGGGTGATTGCTATATCTCAGGAAGTAACCGGCGGAATCAAACGAAAATTGATCCATAGGTAGACCCTACCGAGTACAGGTGCTGATTCAATTTGCGTGTCAATATCTCGAAGGGGGGTGGAGCAATCGCACGTGTTCTGCGCGGGGGTGATTGCTATATCTCAGGAAGTAACAAGCGGAATCAAACGAAAATTGGTCCATAGGTAGACCCTATAGAGTACAGGTGCTGACTCAATTTGTGTGTCAGTATCTTGAAGGGGGGTGGAGAAATTGCACGTGTTCTGCGCGGGGGTGATTGCTATATCTCAGGAAGTAACAGGCGGAATCAAACGAAAATTGATCCATAGGTAGACCCTATTGGGTACAATCGTTGATTCAATTTGTGTGTCAATATCTCAAAGGGGGGTGGAGCAATCAAAAGTGCTTATTTTGTCATATCACCTACTGTATCTCAGGAAATATTGCTGCGATTTGAATGAAATTTGGAATAACACTAACTCAATATGGAAGCAAGCATCGATTAAATTTTGGCGCCAATCGCCCCAGGGGGAGGGTGGGGTGATTTTTGCGCTTAGTCAACAATGCGAAAAATCAATTCATTAAAAAATCGCTTTCACGCTATTTAATTATCAAAACAGCTGAAAACTTTCAATGATTTGAAATTTTTAACTGTTGCCAATTTCTTTTTACTAACAAATAAAATGTTTGCAATTAATCTAAACAAGGCTTTTGCTATGATTTCCAATTTCGCTCATTGATTCTGCATTTGCAGGGTTATTACGATAATTGGGAAATTGGAGCTGTTTCCAATTATTCGGGCGAGTACGTATTTTATTTTGTAACTGGAATTCATAAGATAGATATAGAAGAAAGTTTCGTGACGGCCACGACAGCTAGTTTATTTAGTTATTTATTTTGAATCCAGTTTTCATGGAGCTTCTTTTTTCTTGCTGGCTAGAGTCCCACACATGTTGGTTAGAGTCAGAGCAATTAAATGGGAAATGTTTCGAAATGATTTGAACGAAAAACACAATGTGCATAAAGTCTAGTCACTTCCTCAAGGCAAATATTGTGCTGCATCTTCTTCATTGCATCCATACTAATTTATTTTCTTTTCACAACAATTTAAGCATATGTGCACTAAAACATTGGCATATTCTATCAGGTGTCCAACTCCTGGATGTGATGGTTCTGGCCACATCACCGGTAACTACTCTTCCCATCGGAGTCGCTCTGGATGCCCTAGAGCCAACAAATCCAAGAAGTTCCTCCCCATAGACAAAATGGAGGCAGAACCGCTTCGGTAAGTAGATCCTAGTCTTATACGTGCAATTCGTTTTTCTTCATACAAAAGAAAAATTTTCCTGCAGCAAATTCTGGGCGACTTCCTCTTGTTTTCAATGTTTTTTTTTTTTGCTACCCACATTTCAACTCAGAAAGTGCTCAGAATCTGCGCATGGGATAAAAGCTGATAAATTTAACAATCAACTTGTCATTGGTAAAGTGTATTGGAAATAATTTGGAAACAAAGAAGGTTCGAATAGAATCCATGACACACTATTGGATAAAACTTTGGCCACCACCTGATTCTAAAAAAGAGACAAATCATGTACAAATGCGCTCCCTGCCCCGACATAAAGGGAAATTTAAAAGCAAATAATGTCTCAAGTTATTTAATAACTCAAAACTAAAACATTTTACCCCAAATACAGTCCAGTCATATTAATGTGACCACCACGTACTTTCGACGTCAACGTCAAATTACCAATCACAAAAAACACTTGGTAGCACAATGCAGTTGGGGGTGTACACTGTACAAAGGGTGTGCGATGGCTTTGGAAACCATTTCTATCATTGGCGTAATGCAAAAACGGAGCGATTTATACGACGTCCAAAGGTGCATGATCATTGGCTTTCGGGCCAAGGGTGGAAGCATTTCCAAAATGGCTGAGTTTTTGAGCTATTCACTTGCCTTCGTGGTAAACGTGTACCGTGCATGGCAAAATGGGACTGTCAAAAATTAGCGACGTGGGAAATGTGGTGTACCAGGAGCCATAGATGACAGAGGCGAAATATGGATGCGGAGAGGCTTTCGGGTTGATAGACGAGCTACCGTTGAGCAACTGACCCCCCAGATGAACCAAGGGGCTACCAACAACATCTACCAAACTACTATTTAGTGGACGTCGCTGCGTCTGGGCTCCCGAAGCGCAAGACTGGTTCATGCAGCTCTGCTGACTACTGTCTATCGACGACTGGAATTTGCATGCCAGTACCGCAGCTGGACGTTTATTGAGTGACAAACAAATAGCATTTACTGATGAATCACGTTTTATGCTCCATCGAGCAGATGGACTTTGGCGTATAAGGCGTGAAACCTCTGAAACCAAACACCCTCAACCATTGCTGGAACGGTCCAAGCTGGAGACGGGAGCGTTATGGGCTAGGGAATGTTTTCCTGGCATTTTCTGGGCTCACTCATTGTGGAAGGCACGATAAATGAATACAAGTACGCATCTGTCTTTGCGCACCATGTCCACCACTATATGTGCAATGTTTCTCCTCAGGATAATGGCATCTACCAGCAGGACAATGCGAAGTGCCATACAGCTGCCAGTGTACGTGCGTTGTTCGAAGAGCACTAGAATGAGTTTACCCTTCTTCCTTGGCCAGTAAACTCTCCTGACTCAAACAGAATCGAGAATATGTAGGACCATCTCGATCGGGTTACTCGCTCCATGGATCCGCGTAATCTAGCCGAGCTGGCTACAGCATTGGAGTCGGCATGGCTCAAACTACCCGTGACATCTTTTTCTCATCCATGACATCACTGCTTAAAGTCCGTGTAATAGCGCGAAAACTTCAAACTCTTTTCCTTGTAGTCTTGGCATTTACGAAAATTGTTTCTTGATTTTTTCGTAACTAAATCTTTTTAAACTAACTTTAGAGAAACAATTCAAAGTGAGACTGGAACACCGGTTTTGTTTTTCATTTTAAGTCTGTAGATATGACTGGTTACGAGTTCATCTTGGCCTATTAATTGATGTGTCGTCCTCCTAAGCTCTTCTTATCACGAACTTGAAAAGCTTCAAGATCAAGACGAGCGATCTTCAATCCTGTTTTCCGTTATCAATGATGAACCTGAATTTCACCTGCAACTCAAATTTGGTCCTGCTCAGAATTGGAGAAATATAGTTTTTTTTTTTAATAAATTTGATGGTATGGGGACTTGACGAAAAACTGACAGACTTGACTCCGACCGCCCAGACATTCCTACATACGCGCACATACACATCCATGCACGCGTAAATGCGTATTTGAAACTTTTTTCTAATGTGAACGTGGATTTTTATTTTGTTCAATCTGTAATGTGTAATTAAATTCATTTCATTCTTGTCAGGGAGAAAAGGGGATTTATATTTTGTGTTAAAATTGTGTAGTGTGCATTTTAATTATATTCTTTTTTTTCCCCTGGGGAAGGTGGATATTTACTTTTCGTTCAAATTGCAATGCGTATTACGATTTTCATCTTTTTCTTTGAGTGGAGAATGTTCGAATTGTAGTGTGTCTGTGATCAAATACTTTTCTGGTGGTCTGAGGATCTTCATTTTGTTCGAATTGTATAAAAATAAAAATGAATGCTTTTTTTCTTTGACTAGAAGGGAATATTTATTTTGCTTGATATTTAGTGTGTATTTTAATTAAAACCATATTTTTCCTCTGGGAGGAGTGTTCCATTTTTTTCTAGCTGAAATGTGTATTTTTATCCAATCGGCTTATTTTTTCTTCGGGGAAGAGAAATTTTATTTTGTTCGAATTTCAATATTTTAATCTATATCTTTTGTTTTGGAAAAGGAGTGAGCCTTTCATTTTGTTCAAATTGTATACGTATTTTAATTTAAATCGCTTTTTGAAGGGTGATGGAGGCTTTCATTTTTTTCGAATTGATATGATATTTTAAACAAACTCTTTTCTCTTTAAAAGAGATTTTTTTTTTTTTTGTAACTGGATCTTAAAGGGACCTGTCGTCACGTTAATGGGGAGATTTTTTTTTTTTTTTTTGCTACATGTTCGGAGCTAAGGTTAAAACGTATGCATATTTTAATTGGAAAAAAAATCTTGTTTACTTTGATATGCTCACGAAATTTGAATTGACACCCTCAAGTGGCTTCTTTTTAAATCTTTTTTTGGCATCGCTATATCAGTTAGACGAGTTTACTATGAAATACAGTATTTGAAACTTTCCTTTTTTTTTTACGATTCACAAATAAGAACAGTCAAAATTCACCAAACGCAGACTCTTGTATACAGTTGAAAATGTATTTTGAAATTTTAAAGCATTAGGAACACATTTAGAGCATTGAAGCGTTAAAAACATCTGAGAAATATTACATTGAACCATAACAAACTGCTATATGTTTTCTTTTTGAACCTGGAACGTCGTATAGTTCCTCTTTCAGATTGACAGTCTGTTAGTGTTTCGCGTCTCATTACTCCCCCTCCCTTACCCAACCTGGACCTCTCCTGGAGGAGGCCCATGCAGCACATGGTGGCGCAGGGAGACGGAGTCTGCAACAGACCCGTTGCACGCCTACATACACACACACAAGGCCGCAACACACACACATCTACACATACACACACCTATCGAACTGATTTATTGCGTAAACATGATTTGAATTCCAGATGTCAAAATTCAAGTCGTTTTTTTTTCCTCGAAAAAACTAGAGTCCTATATGAATAGAAAAAACAAACGCGTACCTTTTGCAGACAGTTAAGAAGAGAAGAGACTCCGTTTCTTATTTTGCTCACCCAAAGCCTGCGCATTGGCACTTAATGAAATAAAATATTTACATTTACGTCAAGTTGGTGAAGTTGCGTCTTTTGCGAGTTTTTATTAGATTTTTTCAGTGTAATTAATTAAGACGGACTTCAGAAGGCACAAGAACTGTGTCTTGGTAAACTTAATGCCCATTTCTAGTTTTCTTTTTTTGTCTTAAATTTTGTTATCAATTATTAATTTATTTTTGTTGTTATTATCATTAATATTGTTAATTTTAATGACTATTATGGCTTTATGTATGTATCAATGTTTTTGAAAGTAGAAGAGCAGCGCAGCTGAACCTTTCGGTATTTGAAAGGAAATCGTTAGATTAGCATTTTTTCGCGATTGTTTTTGCGTATGTGAAATTTTCATTCGTAGTTATTGCACATAAAGCTTTTTCCTGGTGTTCATTAATTTTTCTATTTAGAAATATTATTTTAATTATTGAAACAAAAAAATGAATAGTAGCAATTATGAAGTTAATAGGAGAAGAAGTTAACAAGGTAATTTCAAATCCGAACTTAAACAAACATATGTTAATGGATTTTGGGGGGCTTTGAATCCTTTCAAATAATGCATGTTTTTGATACTTGCGTTTTCTTTAAGTCATAAGTGAAAAGCATTTCAGTTTGAAAGCTTTTTTTTCACCATGTACTTGTTTTAGTTGTGACTCACACTTAAAATGTGGATGCCCGTACTGTAATAACACATAATTTATTCCTGAAGGCACAAATGTATTTTTACATACAACAATCTAAAAAGATAATTGATGTAATAAAAGCATTCAAATAATATGTAGGAATAAAAAGAAACACTTTTCATGAAAAGAAGGAAATCAGTAAAAGTCAAAGCAATTAATAACTCATTTTTTAATTCCACCTCAGTCAAATGTCCTTTTCTTAGGTGTGCGTCTCAAGTCACAGGTGGAGAAACACTGATCTAAACAAATATCACTTTGTCAACCAGTATGAGTGTAACTTGGACTAACTATGAAAGGACAAAAGGATGAAAAATTAATGCCACCTCAGATGTATATAATCAGAATGATGAATTAATATTTCTGATTCCTAACCAATGCACTGAAGTATGCATTCCGAGACGAATAGCATATGTTTGATGTTGATAATATCTTGTACATTTACTGTGACTCAGTCTATTAATGGTTTGTTAAACTTAAAATAAAAGTCTAACCTTCTAAACATAAGTGACTTGCTGCTTTTCTTTCCTCTTTCTGTGGAGAAACCGAGAAAATTATTTTCTCTAATTATTTTTATGTACACAAATATCTAAACCCCTTAAAAAATAACCTTTTTGACTTTCACACATAATGTTTTCCATCATTCATATTCCTGTTTGAATAAAGATATTAAAACTAAAATGGGATCATTTATTCATGTTGTCATCATCTAATAGTTTGAAAACTTTTACACATCCTTAATTTTTGCCCTTAAATTTTTCAATCAAGAAATGAGTACAAACTTTGGTTTGTATTTAATATGCTATAAAAGCAGTTTGTGCCTACTAAATAGAGTTTGAAAATCAAACTCTGTGTGAGTGTAGTGAATACTAATAGCTGCGAATTCTGCCACCAGCTGCCCGGTTCCCGGCTGTGACGGTAGTGGACATGTAACAAGAAAGTTTCAGTCGCATCGAAGGTATTTCTCCCGAGCATTGTATCTCCTGTTCTTCCATTTTTCTCCTTTTTATGCTCGCGCATGCACTATGTATATGGTGTCCATTACCATGTCTCAGAATCCTCATTATTTTTCTATTAAATTTATCAAAGAAGCTTTGGCATCAAGCAGCGTTCAATAGACCCAAATTTTTCTTACCTTTCCAAAAACTCTGTTTTGATTCCTTGCCTCCCGTGAAACATTTTATTTACATTTTCATTATTTTTCAGTGTTTTTCTCCCAACTATTTTCTACTTTCATCACAAAGGATTTTTTTTAAACTAAGAATTCTTATTTGAGCAATCAACAATTAAATTTTAAATGTAATGTTTATGTGATCATTATGGGTTACAGTAAATTTCTGCCTGAAGGTTATGGGTTTAAACCACTGAAGAATTTATATGTAGAAGTGATTATTCTTTTTTTTGCAATTTACCCTATATTTTTTTATTCTTTAAAGCAGCATGTTATGGTTTGTTTTTTTAATAATTGTGTTATGTTGCTTTGAAATCATTTGAATAAGCTAAGATATTTTTCCCTCATGTAAATCAATACCAATATGGAAGAAATCTATTAGCAATGTTCCCTCACCATAATTAGACTTTTTTCTATATACTTTCATAGGATCAGGTCCTAGTTAGTTTTGTCATAGCTATTTTGTTCATTCACAACTCGATTTTAATAACAATTGTTTCTAATTTTGGGAAATAAAATAACTCTAAATTGAAAGGTCCCTGTAATCTGCATATTTCTTTTATTTTGCACTTTAAAATAGGAATTTGAGGCCGTTATAATCCATTTTCTATACAGGACAACCATAGAAAGGTCCCAGAAATGCCACTTTTCTCTAAAATGAGCTGGAGGATTGTTTGGTTCAGTACAATTTGTTGGAGCTCTTAAGCCATAAAAGAAGCAAAGAGAAATAAACTAAAATCAACCAAGAAAAAAATCTAAACTCCAATTTGGCTAAGTACTGTAATCTATTCATCGAAGATCCTTGACTCTTTTGAAGGTACTTACTTGATCAGTTTTCCAGTTGGCCTGTCAAATGGCTCCAAATATCTAATCCAACTGAAGTTGATCCTGTTCACTAATTTCCAGTTTCATTTGAAAGTCTTGTAGCTTCTTTTCAGAATTCAAAGCCTTCAACTTTCTCAATCATAATCATTTTAAATCCTCTTTACTGAAAGAAAGACCCTCAAAATCTTATGCCGTAAAAAAGTAAAGGCAATTTGCGTCACATTCATTCAAATTTTCTTTTGCTTTTGTTATTATATATTTAGTCTTTTGTGCTGTTTTCTTAACCATTTGACAAAATTGTTAAATCAGAATGCCTTCCTTTGAACTCTACCTCCTACTTCCAAAAATATTGAACAATGCAACAACCTTTAAGTTATGTTTCTTAACATAATTTTTATGTTCTCCACATGTATTTAAAGACATTTTTTGTCTAACTGATGGAAGAATATGCTGACTATTGATTCTATGTTCTCTGCAATGGCACATGCTATCAATTGGATATAATGTAAGCTATTTCATCAATTATGGGGGTAAAAAAGTTGTAAAGGAAATCTTTTTTGTATACTTAAAAAAAAAAGGCAAATTAACCAAAATATTAAAATTGTTCAAATAGTGTGAAAAATTGTACTTAAAGTTTGGCTTCATTTATTTTCCATTACAAGATTGATTGGCATTAACTTATTTTGAATTCTTTTTCCAAACAAGTTTATGTAAAGAAATCAATTTATTGCATTCTTAAGATTAAAAGCAAAATTCTGCAAGCAGTTTCCTGTAGCAAATTGAGGAGCTTTCAAGAATAATATTTTTAACCGACAATTTTGTATGTAAGGAGAGAAATGAAAGATATTAAGAATATTATTTCTTTCAAATATAGTACTTCTACATTGAATTTAGCAAGAACTTGTATTTATAGAAAGTTTGTTTTGTAGAGAAAAATATTATTCTTTATGGCTGAAGACAGAGCACAGAATGGAACATTCATTCAAGGAATAATTCTCAAATTACCATTTTATGTTTCCATTGTTTTTTTTTTTAAATCCAAATTGCAATTTCTTTGATCCATTCAAGGTTTCAACATCAACAGAGAGAACTTGTAAATATGTTTTACTATTTACAATATTTTAAGGGAGTATTGTTAAAGGTACTGTCAAAACAAATTAACAAGTATTCAAGTTATTTGATAAAACATCACTTTTTTGTCTTTTTTTTTTTTTTTTTTTTGTGATATCAATTAGTATACTTTAAGCTCTTCTTTTATAAAGTGATGATTTCAGTTTCTTGTTTACTTTTCTTGCTGGAAAAGAATCAAGATACATTCTTACTTTTGCTTAAAACATGTTTCTCACTTTAATTAATTATTCTATTAACTATCGTTATGTGTGAATATGTTTAGGTAGGAAGGGTAGTTAGTACAGTTGGTTTTCTATGTAATTTTTTTCAAGGGATCGAAAAGAAAAATTCCTGTATCTTTAAACTGAATTTTTAAAAAATAAATAAATGAAAAAGTAAAAAGTCTTCATTTTTTCAAAGTCGTTTTTAAATACGTGTAGTGTGAGTAATACCAATACTAAGTAATCAAACAATTAATGATATCAGCCTGTGAAAAAAAAACCCTAATTGTTCATTATCTTATTTGTGGTAAGGTTTTTACCTTGCTAGCTTCTTGAAAATGTTGAATGAACAATCATTCATGTTAGATGAAATAGTATATATTATCAAAAGTAGCATTTATGTAAGAAAAAGAAGATGGCAGTGTTTGTTTCTATTGTGTGTCTTTGTGAACCTTGCTTTCTTCGTATATGACATCAATTTTGTTCATTTTTCTTAAATGTGTTCTATGTTTCTAAAATCTTGCAATGGCACAATTATTGAACTCTTTGTTATGCAATACCTTCATCATCAACCAGAATTTTTAATTCTTCAGGCATAATGAGCTTATTGTGAGTTATATTTTTAATATATTACTCAATTGACTCTTTGTTGCTAATGTAAGGCACAGAAAAAGTTTTTAAACACACAAGTTGAGGATTCTTTCCATGTACATGTGTGAATGTGAATGGTTTCTTAGAAAAAATTATTGTTAAGTTGAAACTAACTGAGCAAAACCGCAATCCTTTTCTAATACAAATTTTCCTATGATTGAGAGATCCAAATTGCCAAAAATTATTTCATGTAGAAATTATTTAATAGAAAACCAACTGGGGGTATACATAAAAAGAAAGCCCTATAATGTCACGAAACATGTGTACAATAGTTTTTTTTCTCCTTTTTTTTATTAAATGATAGACGGAAGTTTTAATCAGCTATGTAATTTAAAACTTAGAGTAAAAGAAAACTAAAATTCTTTTGAAGTATAGAATAAAATATGTTTGTCCCTAAATGTTACTATTGCTTTTTGTTACTGTTTTAACTTTTTTGTTAAATTACATTTTGGATTTTACAAAGAGCCAGAGACTGATAAGGAGTTGCTTTTAGACTTGGTTAACTCTATTTGACCCTTTTCTTTTTCTTATTACTTACACACATTCTTTATTTATCAACCATTAATTCTATTTTGGGTGATCCAATAAAAAAAAAGAACCTTTGCATCTTTATAAAAAAAAAATAATAATCTCTACGTATTCGCAGCAATATTTTATTCAAATTGTTTGAGACTTATTTTTTTTCTCCTTTTTTTCTTTTTTTTATGGTCAATACTGAAATCCTAGTAATTGAATATTTTTTAAATGATACACAGTCTGATTCCAAGTGACATTTTAAATATTTTGAAATGTACGTATGTTTGTAATGGTTTGGTTAAAATAAAACGTTATTTTTTTTTTAAATATATTTTCTCTTTTAATGCCTCTGGTTTTGACAGCACTGTTTGATGCCAAAGCAGTCTGCATTAAATTAGAATACATTCTAATACGCCTTATCTGCAATAAGATGATGCCTTCGGTGCTATACCCTGAAAATGATGATTATGTTATCATGCAAGCAGTTCACATTTAACCAGATAAAATGTTCACGAAAAGGTCCCCCTATTTTTTTTCTTTTTACTTAAAATTTTGTGATTATATCTGTACCTCAAAGCTAGACTAACATGTCCTAAAATGATGATTTTCACTTTATTGCTGCATTGTATGTATAATCTTATTCTGCATTAACCCATGAGAACGTTATTGAAAATAGGAAGTCCACAAAAATGTAGCTGTGTTAAAACAGCGCAAGGCAAATCCTCTGCATGAAATTGACAAACAATTTCAAGCTCTCCTGAAAAATAACGAGAATGAACTTACTTAGTCTGGTTCTGAGGCACAGATATTGTTTATTCATAAAATTATGCTGAAACCATTTTGTTTCATTAATTTTACTTAGCACTCTTATTTTTAGCATTAAGTAACAGAAAAAGTCAAGTGTTTGATAATCTGCCACTGCATAAAACTATTTATCAATCATATCTAAAATTATTTGTTTTATTGACTTATTTATTATTATTATTATGATTTAAAAATTATGCGAAATCTTAAAAGTTATAATCACAGAAATTTTGCGTAGAAAAAGTTTTTTGTTAGGCTTTGTTTTTGAAGCACAAAATGATTGTTTTTGTTTTACTGGTGCCAAATCTTATGCACATTAATTTTTAATACTACATTTTGAGAAGGATTTCTTAATTGGTGCAATTTTTCAACCAACACAGATTCTACAGCATAACATTTGAGATGGAAAGGCTCATTCTTCATTAGCCCTCCTCCCCCTTTCTGGTTATGAGAACTTAATACATTCGTTTAATGTTTGTTCAGCTGTTTTTCAATATAAATTACATTCTGGGAAAAGTTTTTAATGTTTAACTTGATTTTATAATCCATATCAAAATATAAATGTTCAATATTAAATGTGGGTATTTATTTTGATTGAACTAACAAAGATTAATCGACATATCTTTCAAAGCAAGATGAAAGCACCATTGCAGAAAAAAAATCAGCATTTAGAGCCATAGTCATAGTCAGGGGACAAAGTACTAAAATACTTTTTCTTCCTTTACCCCCTTTCTTTTTTTTTCTCCTTTTCTTTCTTTTTTTCAAAATTTTGGTACACATAGTATTGTAAAAAAACAAATAAAGTTAAAAATGAATTAAATTACATTTATCTGACTACTTTAATACTACTGCATAATACCTTGAAAGTTACCTGTGGTTCAAGTGTTAAATTTTGGACTATGTTAGGAATCTAATTTTATTCCCTCTCATTGTACCTACACTCCTGAGATATTGTTGACTTGGTGTAGGAGTTTTTCAGCTTCTATGATATCCTGAAGTATTTATGAGATTGAAAATAAATAAATGAATAAAAGGGGGATGCAAAAAAAAAAAAAAAGCTTATAATGGGTTATAGCCTGAAAGCAATATCTTATCAGTCTGCTTGCTCTATATGTGTCAATATTCCACAATTTGGAAGTTCAATTTTTAAACCTTCCATTCCCAATATTTTAACTATCTCGATGTCTCAATTTTATGTTTTGAAATCCAATTCATGTTTCCATGCATCCATCATTTGCCCATGGTCCTTTAAATTTCCAAAGACTACTTTACAAATTTTTTATCTTAAGGTTTCATGAAGAATTATTCATTCGATTTTAATATTTCTTTATTATATGTGTTTTTTCCAATACATATTCTAACCCTGCATGTTTGATGTTATACTCCTTTTCAAATGTTATGAGATTATCCTTTCATTATCTTTATCCTTTTTAAAAATTGTCAATATCATTCAGACTGAATGAAATTTTCTGATATATTTTTCTTATTTTCTTGGTTTTGAAGATTTGTTTTATATTTTGATAGTCTATTATATAATGTTTTAAAGTTTTTGAATTATACAAATATAATATCTTTGCTAATCTTTTTTAGCTTTTAAGAGTGAAATTTAATTTAATTTTTCTGTAACACTTTCCTTCCTGTCATCTTTCTAATTGTACAGTATCAAGGTTTTCGGTAATTTGTGTTAAGTTTGGTTTAAAACATTGCACTTTGGATTTTGACAGCACAGTACAAGGGCAAAAACTTTCTTATTTTATAGAAAAAGGACAACAATATTAGCTTTTACTAAATTATGATGACAATTTCAATCATTGTTAGTAGGAAGAATGATGAAATTGCCGGAAAAGTGCAGCTTGTGCAGTACACCAGCAAAATTATTCATGATTCCCTTCTTGGAAATGCTTTTAAGAATGGCGAAGGAAAATGTGTATGTGCATGTGCTTTTCTTCTGTCCAGTGAGAATGAGTTGTTGAAAATGAAAATTTCAGGCCTTTAAAAAAAAAAAACTTTTTTCTTGCATTGGTCTTTAATTTTTAAATGTATTTTGGGAAAGATGCTTTAAATAATTTATATTCCACTTTAGAAAAAGATTTAACAATTGGTTTGCTTCTATCATTTCAGTTTTCTTTCTCTACTATATTTTAGAGCACCCAATTTTAAATTACACTCAAAAAGTATAGCTGAAAACAACTTGACAATCATATGAAGGATAGCTTTCATGTTATGTAAATCATGATTTATATGTTTATTTTCTTAGTTTAATGTTCAACTTATTAAAGAACATGCGGGGAAATGTTTTTAGCATGAGTTTCTAGTGGTACATATTTCTTTTTAAAAGTTGAACTGGCACTTTTTACTGTTTTTACACATCTTTTTTTCATCTCTCCAATTAGTGTACTGTCTGTATATGTTAGAACTAGCAAGTTGCAATTGATCGAAAAAACTCATGCCCTAATTTTGATCTCTCAATATCATTCTGATAGAGAAGAAATGTTTTCCACTTTGTATCATTTATTTCTACCGATTTGTATGGAGAAAAGCAGGTTATACTAGCTAATTTTAAATGAGAATGTATTTTTGATCTGTTTTTCCATCATTTTTTTCAGTGCATCCGGATGCCCAATTGCAAATAAGGGGAAAATCAGGTACGAAGTGATGGCGTTTGATGGCAGACCTATCAAGATTGAGCCTAATGCGTGAGTATCATTCTCTTCTGCATTTACTTTAAACTGTAAGATTTGTGCCAGTACCTTATCTTCAAGTTTCATTTAATCGTTAAGCATTTTTATTTACTAAAATACTTTAAAATTGCATTAAGAGCTATATAACAAGATTGTTTGAACACAAAAATGCCAAAGGTATTGTTTTTTCTTTCTTTTTTTTTTGTGCAGTTAAACACATTTTACAGCTTTTGTCACCATTGAAATATTGTACTTTCAAAACTTTTTAAATGATATACAGTAAAATCTCATTACAGCCAATTACTAGTAAAACAAAATATTAGCGATAACAAAATAAATATTCAGTTACCTCCAAATTAACATTTTAAAGATCTTGTTTTATTGAAATGGTGGTTTCTTAAAAATCCACTGCAAGGAGATGATCTGATGTGGCAAAAACTTTTAGCTGTACTACTTTTGGAATTTGGAGAAAAAAGAAGAAACCTTTCTATGGCTTATAGTATAAACTTTCAAAGTTTTACCTTCTTATTTAGTAGTGGAAACAAATGTCGTAATCTATTGCTGATGGAAGTGGCGCAACCTTGGTAGGGGTTAAGGGGCTTAAACCCCTTCCAGAGACCAGAAGGAGTTCAGAAAAGGTAGTGAAACCCTTCCCCAAACCAAAGAAAAGGACTAAAATTGGGATTTATTTTATTTATTTATTTATTTATTTATTGCCTTTCATTTTGGAATTTTTACAAAATGGTTAAAAATTATGCCACTTATAATATAATTGCTACAAAAATCTACTTAAGAGCTTTTTCTATTTCTTTTTTTTTTTATTTTTTTAATATTCACTCCATATTCTTTATTCAGTGTTCTTTATTAATTTGATCATAATTAGGTTACTGTGTGCAGGCCCCTCATTTAGGGGGGTCGGGGGGGGGGGTCTATTGCCCCCCCCCCCCTCGACTTTGAGAAACCAATGTATTTACATATAAGTAGGCGTGGTTTTTTTATGTTTTCCGATGAAATTGCATTGTGTTTGGACCCTTTGCCCCCCCCCCTCTCCTGGAAAAACTTGAAATGACGTCCCTGACTGTGTGTCTTTTATGATTTACAAATTTAAATTGATTTTGCTCTTCTATAGATGGAGAGAGAGAGAAAAAGAGAGATAAAAGCACTGAGAGTAGGAAAGTGCTCTATATCATTATCCCTCTAAAGTTTAGAAAATAAGCTTATAATAAAAACAAAAACTTCATAATAAATCTTTAGGAATACGAAATTAAAAAAAAAAAAGTAGAGCTTCATAAATGTAGGTGAAGTTAAGTTGTTAATATTTCACTAATTTTGCCTCTCACTTCATGTATCCGAAAAACTAAACAAATTCTAGCCCCTCCCAGGAAAAAAAACCTGAGTGCCCCACTGGCTGATGATTATGGTTAAGAAAGTGATGAAGAAAGTTCTGAAGATAAAAAAAATAAGGTCACTGAAGCTGTTCCAAAGGAAGCATTACTAAAGCCTTAGCAAGTTTAGAAAAAATGTCTGATTTGTTTCCTCACTGAGAAATAGGCCAGATAACAATTGTCAAATGATAATCAGTTTCAAAAATTCGTTTTGTCTGTTGCTTCAAATCCACCTGTGCAAAAGAAATAAAAAGATTTTATGCAGTAAACTTTTTTATTGCATGATTTCAAGATCATCACAATGACATCAAGTCAGTATTTCAGCTCTGTACAAAATGTAATTAACTTTGTGTTCCTATTTTTAGCAATTATCCTGGTTTTGGTATTATTTTATGTGATTAATGTTATTTCTTGGATCTCATTAACATTTGATTTAATATGTGTTCCCTTGAAATTAGTTGTGTTACAGGATTTTAATGTACGTGATGTTTATTACTGAGCATGGGATCTTGTAGAACAATTTTTTTAACCTTTTGGGAAAATCGGAAAAGGTTTCGCTTCTAATAAATGGGAAAAAGGGAGGGAAAAAACCCTTTTATTTATGGAGGACAATGTTGCATTGCACATAACATCCTCTTCCCGCAGTATCCTTATTACATTTCCCCTTAGCTTTATCTTTCTATCTTTCTTGTTACTGTGATGTTTCAGAAAGATGTGCATTACATGCTTATTTCACATACAACAAAGACCTACAACACACCTACAACAAAGAAAGTTGGATTTCTTGTAGTTAGATTTTTCACTATCATCATTGGTTTATTTTGGTATAATAATAAAAATGCCTGCATAAAGAAAAGTAGCATGCTTACACTGAAACTCATAAACAGTAGGAGCTTGATTGTCCAGTAACTCCAAACTTCAGATAATCAACTTTTCTGAATCATGCACTATATTTTCTTGGCATTTATTGTTCACATCCAGCATTGATGCTGGTTTTGAAACAATTTTTGACGTTTAGATTGAAAGTTTGACATTTAGAAACAGTTAAAACATTTAGATTGTTATGATATTAGGTTTCAAAGAATGTTTGATAATACTCATTCAACTGGAAATGGCAGATCTGAAACAAGCAGGTTAAAAAGTAGGAAGAGGAATACAGTGTGGAACCTCATATCAGGAGTACTCTGGATTACGACTTTTCTGATGTTCCGAGTTTCCTGCACTTTGAGTATTCACTCTAAAACCATAGAAAAATTACCCCACCCCCCACCCCATCCCAAACACACACAAATACTGAAACACAGATATTTTCTTTTTTTCCCCCCATCCCCCCCCCCCCCCAAAAAAAAAACTAACTGTTTTCCCTTCCAAGACTTTACTGGCTAAGTCACTGATGGAAAATAACTTAGCATAGGACATTTGGCTTATTTTGAGAATTTCTTCAAACATCAGTTGACTGACTATAGTTCTTCTTCTGATTTAAAAACTTTATTAAAGCGTACATGTGTATAATTTCTCACAAATGTTTGAAAATAAATTTCAAATGGAGTTAAAATCTCTCATTTCATAAATTATGCTTGTTCAAGAACGGCAAGAGAAATGAGATGCCAATTTAACAAAACTTTGCTTTTCATTTAAAATTCTGTTCCCGTAACTTACTTTGATTGTCTCTTACGGAATATTTTAAACCACAGGTCATCCTCTTCTAATGATGGGAGTCCAATTGGTAATGGAAATATCCTGAGTTTTCCTGTAGGCTCAAAAGCTGCCAAAATTTTTCGGCCTGTAAAGAAACGCCGCCCATCAAGTGAAGATGCTGAAAAAAATGGTTTGTTTCCTGTTTTGTTGTATCTGAAGTTTTTTTGAGATTTTTTAATGGATATTTTTTGTGTAAAATATTTTTAGGACATTGTTTAATCCTCTCATGACTGAGAAAAAATAATGAAATTTATCCTTTCTAATTATAAATAAACTTCTGGGCATGTAAATGCAAAGACTTTTACACCATTAATAATACCTCCTGGCAAAAAGAAGATAAATAAATTTTATCTTATTAGCACAAATTGTCAATTCACATTAGGCTCCTTAAGATTTCTCTCCCTGACAGCATAAATCTTTAAAAATCATGCTCTTTAAAACTTTATAACTTGATCTGTTTTGGTAATAAACGAATGTATTTTTTTCAGTTTAATATGTTAACATGAATATATATAGAATATTTTGCTAAACATGATTTATAGGAGTGGGAAGCTGTATAAAAAGTTAGATTTAGTAATTTTCAGAAAAAAAAATTCTTTTTTGAACCAAAGTTTCTAAGTCATCCTTGCTTTTTAGAACATCTTATTGCGAACAAAAAGGGATGTGCACAAATACACGTTTTGCAGATTCTGCATTAGGGGAACATTTAAACCTTCACCTCACATTCAGGGCAAATTTAAACCTTCTAGAACTAAGAACTTTTGAGTTATGCTAAATCTGCATGTACAGAAGTCCTTAAAATGGGTGGTCACAATGCATGTTTCAAATAACTCTTTATAACACATCAATGCATACAGTCTTCATGAGAAAGCTAGTCAAAATTTGACCCGAGAGAGATTACATTGGAAATTTAGACTGAAATTTGAGTGGGAAATTATTTGTGAATATTGTACTGGTGATTTTGCAATGGAAATTAATAAGGCTCGACCGATGTATCGGCGCCGATGGTTGAAATTTTTTCCATCGGGCATCGGCCGCCAATGCTAAGATGGAAAAAGCATCGGCCCATCGGCCTCAAAAATATCTAAATGACGATGGAAGGCCGATGTTTTTTTTAGTTTTCTTAAGAGATAATTCTATTTTCTCTATTATTTACTTCACAATTAAAAGTATGTTCAGCATGTGGCTTGAAATCAGGCAGCAAACGGGACTAACACAGTTCTGGGTTTTGGAATTTTTCAAATCTGGCAGATACCGAAATTTTCACAACACAGCAGACACTTTCCGAGTGATCGCTTTGATGCGAATTTTAAGAATTGTAGTAAAACCTCCGAATAACGGAACCGGAAGTTTTGTCCGTTATTGGGAAGTGTTCGCTATTAGGGAGGATTATGCTATTTCAGATTTTACCTATTCGTTTAATGCAGAATTATAATATTGAATATGTACCATTGCCATTGTGCACTACAATACTGATAATTTATGTACTTTTTACTATATCTCGCTTGAACTCATATCATTTTACCTTTTCACTTTTGAATGCTAGCGTGCCTTTTATTGCAATTAGTTACCCCCGCCCCCTAATATCTTTTAGCGTATCTTTCTGTTAGAAGAGAAGCATAGTTCGCCTGCCTACGCATTTTTCTCCACTGTTCTATGATAATCTATAAGATATTTTCATTGAAAAATTACAATTGTAAATATGTCGACGGCCTCTATAACCTACTATCATATACTCAGTACTCAAGTCTATTTTATTTGAACTATATCAGGGGTGGGATACGATGGATACAATTTCGGAGCAGCTAAAATTCTGTTTTGGAGAGGAAAAATAATTATTTTGTAGCATACTGGACTGAAAAAAACACCGTCTTAGAGCAGGCTGAAGTAGGAAAATTATAAAATTTTAGCGCGACTGAACAAAAAAAAAAAAAACAAGAATGTCATTTTGATGCAAGATTCAGCAAAATAAAAAATCAAACTAGGAGCAAAAGTAGCAAAAAAAAAAAAAAAAAGGTGTAAGCTGACTCTTTTTTTTTTCATGGTTATTTTTTTTTCAACAAAATAAGTTATGTAACTGTCACAGCTTTTAACGAAAATGCAAACATTTCTGTTCATACATTTTAAGCATAGCGACATTCACGTTAAAAAGAAAAAAAACGAAAAAAGCATTAAAAGCGGTTTAATGCATTATAAAATTATCACCATGTCCAAAAAAAAGTCAAACAGAAATAAAAACATTTAAAAAAACTCAAAAAATTAAATTTTGGCAAGTTGGGTTTTGAAATGGGGAATTCGTGTGTCGGTCTGTCTGCCCCCCCCCCCCCCCCAATATCTTTTGAATGAACATTCCGATTTGTACATACTTTTTTCTGTTGGAAAGATCTCGGGCGAGTACAGCTCATTCCCACATTTGATTTTTCGATTTGAACAATTTTTGTGCAACTTTGAACCGTTCAAACAACCTGTCCCGCGATGCTAACTTTTTAGTGAATAATGCGATTTGAACAAACTTTTTTTTGTGGAGAAAATTACAACGTTAAGGAGGCACAAATAAGCAGGGGTAAGCACAAAGGTATTTGTAAACTTCAAACTTTTTTTTGTTCGAAAGATCCTATCAAGGATACATCATTCCCGTATTTACATTTCCGATTTGAACAACTTTTCGTTTAACATTGAACCGTTCAAACAAGCTGTCACCCCTAGTAACTTTTGAGTGAACAGTCCGATTTAAACAAACTTTTTTTGTCGAAAGATCTCGGTAAGGATACTTCATTACCGTATTTTGCTTTTTGATTTGAACCATTTTTCGTTCAATATTGAACCGTTCAGAAAAAGACTTAACATTGCACTCACGGTAAAATTTAAGTTTTATGTAGATCCTGAACTTAAAGTCGGATTTACTTCAAACTAGCTTGGTTAGAAAATAGTTTTGATAAATAATGTATGCCAAGTACTTTTCTGAATAAGTTGCAGGGAGGACTCTGCTTCCAACTCCTTGACTCTGACTCCCACTCCGCAAACATGGCAGAAATGCAGGCTCAGAAAAAAGAATACCGCACTCCTACCATTACAATTTTAGAGCTTTCGAATTCGACTGACGAATCGAATTTTTTAAAACCGACTCCGACACCGAATATTCGACCCCAACTCCGCCAATATGGTAGAAATACAGGCTCGGAAAATCCGCCTTTAAGTTCAGGATCTACATTGAGCTTAAAATTCCCCGTAGATGCTAATGTTAAATTTTTATGAACAGTTCAAAACTGAACGAAAAATTGTTCAAATCACAAAGTGAAATATGAGAATGAGCCTCTCAGAGATCTTTCGAACAAAAAAAAGTTTGTCCAATTCAGACGGTTATTAGGTGGGGAAAAGTTGCTTGAATGGTTCAATGTTGAACGAAAAAATGTTCAAATCGAAATTTTAAATTCGGTAATGAGGTATCCTCGCTGAGATCCCTCGAACAAAAAAAAGTTTGTTTAAATCGGACTGATCACTCAAAAGTTATTAGGGGTGACAGCTTGTTTGAATGGTTCAATGTTGAACGAAAAATTGTTCAAGTAGGAAATATAAATACCGGAATGAAGTATCCTTCATAAGATCTTTCGAACAAAAAAAAGTTTATTCAATTCAGACTATTCACTAAAAAGTTAGTATCGCGGGACAGGTTGTTTGAGTGGTTCAAAGTTGAATCAAAAGTTTTTCAAATCGAAAAATTAAATATAGGAATAAGCTGTACTCGTCGAGATCTTTCTAATAAAAAAAGTTTGTTCAAATCGGAATTTTCATTCAAAAGTTATTGGGGGGGGGGGGGGAGAACAGACAGACCGACACACTTTTTTCCCCATCTCAAAACCCTACTTTTCAATTTTTAATTTTTCGATATTTATTTTATTTTTTTGATCCTTTTTAACTTTTTTTTTTTTGGATTTCGGGATATTTTTAAGATAACAACTTATAATGCTTTTTTCGTTTTTCTTTTACTTTAATGGAAAAGTAGGCTAAAAAGCACATTTGGAACATCGGATTGCAGCTAAGAAAGTATCTTTATGACTACACCTAGGTGCACATCACACACAATGGTTTGACTACACCTAGTCCAAATGTCATGACTACACCTAGTACAAATTACAGCTTTCTACTACGAATGAGTTCTCAACTTACTGCGTCTCTCTTTCTCTCATATAATTTTTGTCGAGTGGTAATAAAATAGAAATTTAAGCCCAAAATCTGAATGACTGAAAAAGAAGTAGAATGAAATGAATATATGACCCATCATATCTCTTACAAACATTTATTTTTGTAATCATTCGGTTTTTTTAACCATCGGCCCATGGGAGGGGAAAAAAATCGGCCATCGGCCAACTTTGAACAATTGGCATCGGCCCATCGGCCAAAAAATGCCATTGGTCGAGCCTTAGAAATTAATTATCAGTTCTGTCACCTGTCAAGCCGGGATTAAAGAAAAAAGCCCTACCCAAGTTGTTCTTTTCGGGTACAAAAATTTTGAACTATCTCTTTTTCAGGAGATCCTGACAATGACGAGGAGATCCGTGTGCTGGAGGAGGAGATTTTGGAACTGCAAGAGTACAATGCCAAAGTGGAGTCGGAAATGATCAAGTTGAGAACCGACATCTCGCAGATGGAGCAGCACATACGCATGACTGAAAGGGTGAGTTTTTGTGAATGCCGATAATGCATCTTTCTAACTTTTCAGTGACCTGACTAAAATAACATATATGCATTCAGTTGATTATGTTTGTTTTGTTGCCTGTATTGCCTTCATGTTTTCTATGAACTTCATCTTACAAATATGGAGCAATTTTCTGCGCTTTGTATCTATTAGAAACAGGGTTTCGCCAAAGTAGTCCCAGCCCAAAAAAAAAACCACCCGGGTTTTTTCTGTGGGTCCTACTTGAAAAAATCCACTATGTCGGTAAAGTGGGTTTTTTCAAAATTTACTGCATATTGAAAACATTTATTTCAGAAACAAACTAATGCAAATATTTTGATCCATACTACGCATAAAAATTAGTATTGATCAATTTAGTTATAATATTTCGTTTGTTATAATATTTAGTCTTGATCAGTACCTGGTTCAGAAATTGCCCTCATCCTTTCCTGACAGTTTACTATGTATTCAAAATAAAACTGCATGTGAATCTCACTTATTTGTTTTGTTTGTTTTTTTAATACCTGAAATATTAAAAAAGCAATAATTATTTCAATCTATAAATTCAATTCAGTATCAATTTGAAATATAATATCAATTTAAAAATATTACAATGCTTTTTCCAAATTTGTGGAAGAAGTTTTTTAGGAGGTCATACTGACCTCTCTTCGGGGCTCCCCTGATTCTATGAAATGTAAAAGTAGCTGTTCGATGTTCGAATAGAGAGTGATATTGAAATGATTCTTGAAAAACCCGAAAAAACCAGGTTTTTTCAAAACATGACTACATATCTTTCCTACTATAAGCAGAATTGATGTTATTATATAACCATCAAAGATGAAAATATCTCAGGTATAATGCTTAACAGGACAAATAGTATTTCAAGCATACTTTTCTTGAAGAGTTTATAGAATCCTTAGTAGTGGTACAGCATCAGAGTCAAATATTTTAGCTCAAGCAACAGCCTGAGGAATTTTTATGCTACACCTTTGTGTCCACTAGTCATGTCTTTTTTTCAGCGACAAATGGTTCAAGGTCAATTCAAACAGGGAATGAATATTATTTTTGAGCTTTCCGGACAGTCATCTCTATATATAAAGATGACTTTGTTTGTTTGTTTGAAACCACTGTCTAGAAGCCCCCACAGCACCTACAGGCCTGAAACTTGTCCCAAAAATTCAAACGTATCCCCGTGTAATGCATCTCGAAATCCAAATTCTAAATTTCAAATTAGTTTTTTTTAATTAATTAATTAGTCTCATTTTTAGTGTATCCTCCATAATTGAGGGTTGGAAACCTTCTCCCACCCCATAACATTATATATCGCTGGAAAGGGTTTTTTTTTCTGAAAAAAAAAAGTTTTAGCATGTTTCTCTCTGTTAATTAGCACAGGAGATATTAATTAATCAAATTTAGTCAATTTTCAAGGCATAACTCTGTACACAAAACTGAAACACTAGATCCATTTTCCATACAAGCTGCTCTTTCTTCCGTGGTTTAAATTTACGTATAGAGTTAAGCCTTGAAAATTTACTAAATTTGAGTATATCTCCTGTCTTTTTGATTTATTTGGAGAATTGTTTTAAACTTTAAAAGGACTTTTAGTGTAGTTTAAAAGGTTGTGGAAAAAACGGTAGGACCAGAATTTTCTATGCGATATTTTAAAAGAACTCAATGCATTTACAGCTTTTAAAATACTATGATATTTATAGCTGTGATGCCTAAGTAGTGAATTTGAGGTGTAAAATAAGAATAAATTCTTAAAAATTAAAGTTTTGCTGTGGCCAATAACTCTCACAATATTTTCAGAAAATTATAGTAATTAGCCCCCTATGATGAGAAAGCTACTGATAACTCTAAATGTTTAGCAACAGAAAAAATCAGATGAAGATTTTAATGTATTAAATAAGCTCATGTCTCTAAAAGACTTCCAAAATATTTTTGGAGGCGAAGTGGACAAGATAAAAGCACCGAAATATCAGGAGGAAGTTTCAAATAATACATGACCGTTATACAAAGTTTGGCACTTTTTTTTCCAGAATGATTTTTCTAAAAACAACTCTACCAATACTGAAATACTGACTGCAATTATAACAACAAATGCAAATTTGACTAATGAAAATAATGTGACAGCAGCAACAATTGTGATAACTCCTCTGAAAACTCCAATAAATTTGTGTACGTCAGCTACTTCAAACAAAACAACTCATTGTAGTAAATTTATCAATGATTACCAACAAAATGCGCCAAAAAGTAGGAGAAAATTTCTTAATAGGATAGACAAAAAACCATTCTTTGTAATTTCTGAGAGTTATAGAGCAGCTATTGAAAACAATGAACAAGAAAAGCAGCAAAAAGTGAAAAATAAAGAAAAGAAAAGAAAACGGAATGGACAAGTACCCGTATAGAAAGAAAATGCTTTAAAGAAGACTAAAACAAATAAAGAGAAGCCAAAAAATAGAAAAGGGAAAGATGGAGAAAGATATTGAATGCTATAATGTTACAATATATTTAATGAATGGAGAATATATTCAATTAACTGTATAATACCTTCATACACAATGGTATACTATATTCATGTAAAGGAATAATGTTTATATATATATATAATATGAATAATTCAGTATAACATTGAATGTTTACATGGCCAATAACTGTATGGTTTCACAGCCAATAACTATTATAAGGTGGCTATTTACTATCAATTTGACTTTTTTTTTGCGTTGACTTTTTTCCAATAATATATCTGAAAAAGTGTTTTCAGACAGTATGAGTAGCAAAATGCATTAATATAGTATCATATGAAGTATTTCTTATTTATGCAGAAATATTTCATTTATTTTTTATTCAAGCATACAAATACGATTTGCTAAAGTGGCCAATTACTATACTGCTTCAACTATAATAATTTTACTTCAGAAGGTTGGAGTGAATTTAAATTTATTCAGTGGGCGTTCCTTCCATTTAAATGCACGGGCATCGCCGTGTGGGTACTGCTAGTAAGTAAATATTCTTCAGTTGAAAATGAAACTCATGTGCTCTGATGAATTAATGTAGTATGATTAAGATTGTGTTATAGTTTATATTTAAAAAATGATATAATTTCATTTTTCTTTCAAACAAATTTAATAATGTATGAACAAATATTTATGCAATTTTAAATCTAGAAAAATATAATCTTATTTAGAATTTCTATATTTTACTGACTTACGCAATTAGAGGACTATAGTTATTTTTAGTGTTTGGGAGTTATTAATGTCTTCATCAAGAAAAGAGCAAATGATTCATACCTTTGATCTATATATATAAAAGAAAGTTGTGTTAGTTACACTATTTATAACTCAAGAATGGCTGCACCGATATGGCTAAAAATTGATGGGTAGGTAGCTTAGAGCCAGGAGACGGACATAGGCTACAATTTATATGTGTCAGGTACATAAATAGAAAAAATGTCTTATTGACTAAGCATTTTGTACTAAGCCTTTTTTAACACCTCTATGGCTGAGCGACATAAAACACACGTTCTGGCAGCTTCTGGAGCGCAGTAAACAGGTTGTAAGTTAGCGGTACGTTGAGTGTTATTTGACTTTTTTGTGAAGTAAATTATAAACAAACGCGTTACTGCCCTTGAAATTTATGTGTGATAAGCTGTCAGAAACGATTGCTCATTCCTAGGATCCCGATGATCCCAACAGATATGCCGTTTGAATTAAAAGACTTCAATTTCTGATCCGTCTTGCATTTGTCATGACCTTTAACAAATGACAAGGCCAAACCTTAAAAGTGTGTGGTTTGAATCTAGAACATCACAGTTTTTCCCATGGTCAATTATATGTGCCATGTTTATGGGTCGGAAGACCATCTGTGTTGTTTGTTTTTGCTCTTCATAATAAAACAAAAAATGTTCTGTATCACAAGGTACTTAAGTGAAGAGCAACCTATGTACTAAAATACAGAAACAATAATGAATGATTAATGTAGGTACTTTTTTTTGTGTTTTCTACTAATAAAAAACTTAATTTCAAAAATTTGCTTATTTATTGCCTTTAAGGCGGAACAGAGTTCGCCGGGTCAGCTAGTTTAACATAAAATAGACATTAAGTACTCAATAATGAAGTGTGTTTGTCTAAAACACAGACTTCATTCTTAACTATCTGCCATCGTGTAAGTTTTCATCTTGATCATGCAAACAAACACTCAAGCCAGGCACCATCAAACTTAAAATTTTTAAGAAGAAGGAAATTCTAAATTTATCGAATAATATACCATTTCCACTGAATGATAAGATAAGAGCATACTCACTTACCCACATTTACTGGGGAGGGACATTAAAAAAACATGAAACAACAACAATGTTGTAATACTATCTTCAAACTTCCAACTCCACCTGGAAAAAATTTGCCTCGAGACACACCTTCCTTAAGCTTCCAAAAATGTGCTTATATTGACCTAAAAATTCATCATCCCTATTTCAGACACTTTTTTTTTTCTCTTTCAGGACAATCAATCGCTTGCTCAGAAGAATCAGAACCTTACAGATTATTATGAGACTTTGAGGAACAACTTCATCTCCTTGCTGGACCACGTCAGGCTTCCGAATTTCGACGAGAGGCCCACGAGGGAGAATTTCGATGCCTACCTGAACAGGTTGCAGTCCCTCTGCGCAGAGAACTGCCGGGAGGAGAACAGAACTATTCTTTCCTCTGTGAAACAAGCCCTGCAAGACTTCAGCTTCCCCTCGTTAGTATTGATGTAGTATCTCTTGTTTGCACTGCAAATACGCAAAACTTATTTATTCTAATAGAAAACAATATTTTTCAATGATTTTGAGAAAATCACATCTAAAAAAAGGCTATTTGCCAAGAAGATTAACAATAACTTGATATGTTTAAAGAGAGAGTTTCTTTCTAAAGTGAGTTTCGTTATGTCTTAAAAACCTGTGTTACAGCTCTGTACTGCTCAGCTTATTATGACTTTATTTTTTAATCAAGTTTAGGTTACGAATGGCTGAAATGAAAACATGTTTTTCCTAATATGGTTGTTTACTAATATACAACCAACTAAAGCACACTTGTACCTCTCCTTTATTGGGTGAAATTTATGGTAAAACTAATGGTCTTTTTATATCAAAATCTAAAAAAATAAATATAAGTAAATATGAAACTTAATTGTTTTGTTTTAAAAACATTTAAAATAGCTTTGTATTTCATTTATTATCTTAAAAGTTTAAAAAAAAATGGTAGTTAGGTCCTGACTGGTCTCTTTTTTTATGAGTAAAAGTCAGGCTTTTGATCTCAAATCCGTACAGGTTTTTTTTTTTTCTTATTCTGCTGTGCTAATTCCTCATTTCCTTTAAAAACTTAGTTTCAGTTTACTTTTCTTTTCCGATTGCTCGCTATTACATTGTCTTTCAGCTCCTTCATAGGAACCTTATTCCATATTTTAATAGTAATACATGTCTTGTAATAAAACTTGTATTGATTAAAAAAAAAAAATGGGGGGGAGGGATTCTTCATGTTTTGAAATGATAGAAACTTGACTTTAATAACTACCAATGAAACTCAATTTTGATCCCTAAAATTCTTAAAGTATTTATAATTGTTGCTCTTTGTTAAACACTTATTATAGAGTTTATTGTATTGAATGTAACATCAACTGTTATGTTACATTCATATAAATTGGTTTTTAATTATTGACACATGTAATTGATTTTTTTTTCTTTCAAAGTAGGAATGTTTCTAACAACTGGCTGAAATCCTGAGAAGTTTTAAGCAAAAGAAAGAAAGCCTATTGTGATATTAATAGTTTTTGTAAATTATTTGTTTTGAATGGTGAAACATTATGTTAAAGCATAAGCATTGTCTGCATAAAAGTTTAACATGACTCATTTTTGTGGTGCCAAATTTTTTAGTATTTATTGACTCATGAAACATGCCTGTATGTTTTTATCATTTTTGGTTGTTGTTTGGTAGAAGGAAGTGATTTTTGTTTGATAAATGTATTTGCTGTAAAAAGTCTGAACCTTATTTTGTTTATTTAAGAAAAGAAAAGAAAAAATGTGTTGCAAAAATAGAATGAAAATTTAAAGACATTTTGTATGCCAACATTTTTGGTAAAAGTGATTAGTGAATGAGTAATGAATGTATTTCATATTTGCTCCTGTCATTATTATTGTAGTAAAAACGTTCACGATGGTTAGTAATTCACCTGAATGTTGCTCTTTTTCAATTCTGAGAATCTGACAATTGAGAAAAATGTGTTTGAAAAATATATCAAATAGTCAACCACTTTCTTTAATCTACTTTTCCATAGGAATTAAACAATTACAATGCTTCTATTATTTGACTTAAGAAAATAATAAAAAAATAAAAGCAAGAAAATATGCTTAATCTCCTGTAGAAATAACACTAAAAACAAAATGAGTTTAAATATAAATTATTAAATTTTAAAGAGTAAAACTTTTGAACCTTGGCTTAGCAGCTAAAGAAAATGTGTCATTTTCTCAAGCCAAAAGAAATGATCATCTGTAAAATCCAACTTAAAAGCTATTTCTCCTAATTGTTTTGTTTTATTCTTTTTTAATGCATTCTTGTTATGCGCATATTATAACAATCATCCCTTTTTGATCACACTTTTTACAGATATTTGTTATTTGAAAAACAATAATATTAATTGAAATTAAACCACTCATGTATCAAAGCACCTTCAAGGTAGCTGGAACATATTTTGTTTAGCTTATGAATTTTCCAGGTTTATCTCTTAAAGAGTACTTAAAAGTTTTCTATTTTTTGGATAAGAGTATGAGTTCAAACTTCAATTTTCACACAAGAGTAAAAGTTATAGATTCTTATGCATTTGCACGCTAGCATTTCTGGTTGTAACTAATGGATTTAAAGTACTGTAATTTTCAATTTTTATTCAGAATATAAATATTAGAGAGAAGGTTATGAAAATGACCATTGATTACTCTCTTCATTGGTTTTGATGATATATTGGGCAGTGTTAAGATATTTTTTGAGTATTAGCCAGGCTTCATTTGATTATTTTTGATTGACTAACACTGTCCAGAGTATTCATCAATATTCTGTGTTGATTAACTGTACTGAAAACTGCAATGACATGTGATAGAGAATATTTATCACAATGCTTCAAAAGTGATAATACATTTTGTAGACAACTTGTATTTGTGATAATGGATTATTATAGTCCATGCTTTAATTGTGTCCTGATGAAGTTTTTATTGATGTAACTAATATGTATAGCAAAATAAACTGAATCTGATAGAAGAATGTAAATACTTAAATTTGTTTGTTAAGAAAAGTTTTACCTTTAAAAATGCTTAGCTTTCCTGCTGCACCATGCAGTGTTAGAAATAAGCCGTCTTTAGTCGCACTTTGCGACCTAAAATTTTGATTTGACGTCTATTTCCGGCTCTAAGTGGCAAATTTGATGCCTGAAGTTTTATATCAAATTGAAGCTTTCCTTTTCTGACTCACTGTGGTTAAAACTAGTGGTCTCCTCGAAGGATTAATTTGTAGAAGTAATTTTCAAATGCAATAAATTTTGTTTTTAAGGAATCATTTTCTCTTGTATATTTTATAAATATGCTATTGGTAGTTGTTTGTGTAGCACATAGCAGTTCCTCAAGGCAGTTTGTTTAGTGATTTCCCAAAATTTGTATTTAGTTATTTGATTTATTAAAATAACACCTAAGTTATCTGTTTTTATACCTAGAAACTTATACTAGGCATCATCATGACGCCTAACCTTCAATTCTTGTTTCTAACTCGGGCACCATGTATATAACGACAAAATAAGCTTCAGACTACTCTTTCATTTGTCCACAAAAGTGTCGTAATTGGATTTAACATTAAATGAATAGCTCACTAATGTGCATTTAAAAATAACTAAATCGCTTTAACTATTTTTGTTTGTGCAACTTTTTGTACCCTGACGTCAATCAATTTAGAAACATCTAACTACTAATGAAGGACCAGAAGGATTCTGATTGACTCACCATGATTCCTAGTGCACTTTTACATGTGGAAATGATGTACAAGATGCCTTCCATGTTGAGGAAGTACTGTCTTTTTCTTTTCTAGTTCTTCTGAGACTTCAACTGTTTGTGCTAGCACTTGTGTGTATGTGTGTGTGTGTGCTTATGATGTAAATATATGTAAAATATTCCTTAAAGAAATATTAGTACAATCACTGCTTCACTTGTGTACATAATTGTGTTTGCCAAAAAAAACATGTTTATGTTTTCTATCTCCTTGTGCTGTAAACAAACAGCCTAGTGTAAATAGTTCAATTTTTATAAAATTTTTCTTATTTGTGCAATCATCCAACAAAGAAGTACTTCTAACATTTGTTCTTCGAAATGTGTCTTATTGTAACTATATGTTGTTCCTTAAAGACTTTGATCAATAAAAAGTATTATTTCAACTTATACTTGTTTGTCTTCTTTTCAGAATATACTAATGCACAAAATAATTGTCTTATTAATTACTATACAAGAATTGTGTGCTTTCTAAGAAGCAGTTGAAATCCACTCGAACTTTTTCTTTTAAGCTTCTTTTTTATGCATTTTTTTATATATTTTTTTATTTTTGCGTTACATATGCATGCTTCCATGAAAGAGAAGTTGGAAGGCATTGACTCCCACTGGTAATTCACTGATTTTTTTTTTTTTTTTTATCTTTCCCTGATGTCTTTTGTATGTGAATGCTGACATTTGCCAGATTTCAGTCTTTCATAGCAATATGTATTTACTAACTCCTTCCCAAACACCTGACTAAATGGCTGTTGGTTGCAAAATTTGGTGGGAGAGAGTTTTAGGAGTTTTGGTCTCTTAGTAAGAGTATCATTCTTGGAGATTGGTGGGTTCCGATAATTTTGAGGACGATGCCTTATCCCTTTTGGGGATATGCATTGCGGGTACTCCTGATACAAGCTATTATTTTTTAGTTGTGAAAGTACAGAAACCAGTATACATTCAAGGCACGAAGAATGTGTGAAAGAGCACATCTTTTAAAAGATACTGTTTGGAATATTGCTTAAAAATCAGTACTGGTTCTGATTCAACTTCAAAAGCAATCTATTGCACGCTTGACATCCAATACAGACAGGTAGTTGTTGATGTAATAAGGGTGGAATGTTGCAACTGCCTTACAGCCTTGATCTTAGCCCCTTTGATCCGAGAAAAAAAAGTCTGAAAGTTAACAGTGTCTGTCAAACCTAGAAGTGCAGCGGGCAGTTTTGTGCTCAAAATACAGGAAAAGGAGTTGATCTCAAAAGTTTTCGTACAACCTTACGAAAGAAGTTTTATGATAAAATTTTGTGCAGTAAATCCTCTCTTCCTCAGTATCATTCCTTAGTAAACACCAGAAGCTTGCTGAAAACTGTCCACTTCATTACAGGTAGTGCTGCTCATGGAAAATTTTTCCAAACATATAATAATTCTCCTAGTTTCAATATCTCTCTGGAATTTAATTAGTTTAAAACAATGACCCATAGTTGTGATGTCTTTCTATAAAAAAATGAAGGAAGAGTACAACTATAACCGTCTTCCATTTTAATAAATTAAAAAATTTCTCCTCTTTACCCCACCTGTTAGCGTTGCACCTTAGGTTCCACCATCCGGGGGTCCCCATTGCGGGCCCCCACATGGCTGTGTTTTGGAGGGCGATAGTCGTCGGGGGTATGAACAATATGGTGCTTATTATGCCGGGGAAGGTCCCCAACCTTCCGGTTGGGAGTTTACCTCTTTATGTGTGAACCTAGTGTCTCGTAAGTTGTGAATAAATTTAAACTTAATAGAAAAAAACTGAATAAAGTCCCTTTTCTACCTTTCATTTCTACAAAATTGCATAATGTGTTTTTTAAGTCTAAAATAAAATCTTAATTTGTAAGTTCGTTTTGGAATTTAGAGTAGCCACTTTTGAACCCTTTTCTATAAAAGTAAATTTTTCTAACATGAAACCAGTTTAAGAGGTTTTACTAAGCTTCTGTATACCCAGAAAATATTTTTGCTAGAATTATTTTTTTATGTCTAAGCATTCTCATTATGTTGGTTTAATAATGATATCATAAAGATTTTTCAAATTTTTGCCTGTCCTGGTTCATTCAGATTATTCATTAATTTTCGTATGAAATGCTTTTATTACTTTAAAATATTCTCATTGCCAGCATAAATTAGCAGATTTTTTCTATTTCTGTTTATAGATGGATTTAATTGCTGATATCCTATCATTTGAGCTTAATGTATAAAAAAGTATTTATTTGGAATGAAAATACCTCTTGTTCTTGTACCATTAAGCAGAAGAGCCCTAATTGGAGGTTGTGGCCTTCCAAAAATGGCTTATTCAGCAAGTTTCATCAGACATTTTGGCAAATTTGAAGACATTATTGCAATTTTCAAATGCCCGAGTATCCCTTTTCATCAAATGTATCTATCTATAGATAATCAGACTTTTTTATGTTTCAGCAAAACTTGAAGTTCCATTTCGGGAATTAAGAATTTTCCCCTCCCTAAAGTTTAAGTATAGGGTGCACTTAATCATGAGCTAAGATTTGAATAATTCTTTTCAAAACATATATTAATACACTAAAACGAGGGTGGAGGTGCAGGTAATGATCATGGTACAGATAGCACCATTCAAATTCTTAGGGAAAGTAGTGTTTTAAAGGCTTTTAGATTATTGTATTGATTTTTTTTTCTTTGAATACATTATTATTCTTACTTTTGGCCCTGCCCTATAATTTGTACTAATTATGGTAGCCAATGATTAGCGTTTGATTTCCAGATCGTTTACACTTCGTCATTTAGTCATTAAAAGGAATGGGGTTCTTTGAAGTAAATGTGAGGCACAGAGAGTTCCGTCTCCTAAAAAGTTTGAGAACCGCTGGGATAATGCATGACTAATAAAATAATTTGCCCCTCCTGAAAATACTGCATCCTTTTGAATACAAATATTGAAATAACTAATTATTTTGTGTTTTCAATCAACATTCTCTTTTATTAAAATATTTTTAATGACATTTATTGTTTATTTCCAGTGTAATTACATTTTTTTCTTTATTTATGTGTCGGGTAATAGTTCAAGTTTAACTTCCTGCCCTTCAAAAATTTTTGAAATTAAACAAGTATTTTATAAGTTCGGAAATGTAAATGCCATATTTACTATCAAGTCCTGGTCATGTTTCCTTCTTAAATGGGAAAAGAAGTGATAATATTTTGAAACTGAAATTACTTGTTATAAGATGCACAATAAAGTAAATAAAATTACTGTAGCAAGGTAAGCTACTATACAAAATTAAAATTTCCATTCAGTTACATTCATTTTAAAATTTCTGAAATATGGATGTCAAAATAAGTTCTTCAAAAAAAGAAAAAAAATCCTACCATTTTTCCTTTTAAGAACCTTTAAATAGTAAAAAACAGCGTTAAAGTAGTAAAACTACTTATTTCTCTTATTAAAAAAAAAATTGACTCTGACATTTTAAACAATAAACGATTGATACTTACAGAAAATAAATAATATAAGGGCGTATTTACTACGATCACGAAATAGTGAACGATTCTCTCTACGAATTTAAAATATTGGATCCTGTTTCCAAAATATAGATGAGCATACGTAGCCAATAAAGACAAAATATAGCAAATTAAAAAATATTGAAAAATGTAGCTTTTTCTTCCATTTTTCTCATTTTTACTTTTTTTTTTTTAATTAGTTTCTAGTTTTGTTAATGCTTACTATCACCAGATGACGCCACGATCGATGTCGTTTTCAAGTTTTCTTTCTTGTTTGTGTGCAATTTGTCTGCTATGTCACATTGCTTCGTCGAAGACTAGCCTATTTTCGTGAATTCGGACCCAATTTTTCTAAGGTAAGAAATTTTTTTTGACAATATATTGTGAATTATTTTTTTACATGCCCCCCTTCCTTCTCATTAAGCCGCATTTTGCCCGAATTAACGGTCATTGGTCGGAAAAGGAAGTCCCGCGATTCGTTGGTCAGAAATATCCAATCCAGTGGCGTCCATTGCTCTGAAACTTTGTTTTGCGTGGTGTTGCATCGCGCTCTTTCATTAATCATCCTGTTCTGTTTGTTTTGAAGCATCATTCTTGTGAAAACATGTTGAGTTACGCATAGAGATATGGAGTTTATTGAAAAAACGATTATCGAAGTGGCTGTAGTGAAATTATGTTGTTGGGAATGCTCGAACCTTCATTCTGCTTGGCTGCTTTCCCGCGTAAAGTGAACTCGAAGGTATTTAATGGCGTCTTGAATCGCTGTTTGCGATTAACTTGCTTGTTTTTTAATCAAAACAATTCGAGAATATTATTAAAAATGCCGACTACTGTTCCAGTTGGTTATAAACAGAATTTCCAAGCCTGCTACTAGAGTTTAGTAAATTCGATCCTCAGATCATAACTTGATTATTGTGCTGTCACCATGGAAACCACCAGTGTCTCCTTACAGTCACTAAATCCTCACATATCTTGTTATCTCTGCAAAGGTTATCTCATTGATGCTACTGCTGTAACAGAATGCCTGCATACTTTCTGCAAAAGTTGCATTGTAAAGCGTTTGGAGTTTGAAGATGTAAACACATGTCCCAAGTGTGATTGCCTTATTCATCGCAGTAACCCCCTGCAGGGAATCAAAGCAGATCGCACGATGCAGGATATTGTCTACAAGCTTGTTCCTGATTTGCAGTGCCGTGAAGTCCTGAGAGAAAAGATCTTCTGTGAAATGAAAGACATACCTTATCCCAAACATCATGACATTGTCATAAAGAACAAGCAGCTACAGGTTGTGGAAAGCGCTCCACAGAGAGTCGTTGATGCTGTGACAGACGACCGCGTCTGTATCCAACTAGAAACTAAAACCAGTGAACTACAGCAGTTGCCACGGAAATATATATGTTGCTCTTCTTTCACAACCATCGCGCATGTGAAGAAACTTATTGCAAAGAAATTGTTCAGTGATCTAGAAAAATATTATGCTGTAGACATTTTGTGTAACGATGAAGTTTTAGGAAAAGATCATACTTTAAAATTCATCTACGTCACCCGTTGGCGATCAAAAGAACCTCCACTCATGTTGTATTATCAGCCCCGCATGAATTTAATGAGCTTGGAAATGGCTCAAGAACTGAGTGCTGAATTATGATGAACATGTGAAATAGAAAATTTTTAATGTTCAAGATGAGAATTCGAGCTTTATTTGACCTACAAGTAGTTATTTGCCTGTCTGGGTACTTCTAATTTTAATGTGGGTGCTGTTTATAATTTAATGCCGGGAGGTAGAGGGATGCCCTGGAGGAAGTACAGATTTGCTGCTTTAAGATAATTACAATGGTTTGCTAGTCGGGTCTCACCAATCACATGAGTAATTTATCTGTCCTCTTAAACTTCTTTGGTTTGCATTAGTACATGGAATTGCGCGGTTCCCTCTAACAAACTCCATTTGCATGCTGTTCTGATTCAAATCCCCTTTTTTGAAACATTTCACCTTGTCAGTGTTAGAAATATGCAGTCGTTAGTCCCATTTTTCGACCAAAAATTTTGATTTGACAACTGGACTTCCAACTATAGTGGCCTAATTTGCCACCTAAAGTTTTGAATCACATTGAAGGTTTTTTCCCTCTACTCACTGTCCGTGACTAGGAAAGAAATTGTAAAATGAATAAAAATGCAGGTAATCTTGTTTTTAAAAAATCATTTTCTGCAGTATATCTTTTAAAATACACTGTTGGCACTTATACAGCTCACCAACTTTATGTACCTTTTTCTCGGAAATAGTGAAAAATAGGACTAAGACATTTTTACACATGTTAGAATAGCATATTTCACATACTTCAACACGCCCTTTTCTCTCAAAGTAGAAATAGAAATACCTAATTTTTTTCTCAAAACCAGTTTTAAATTTGCATTTTTGATGATTTTTGACTCTATAAAATATATATACAGTCGACGCTCATTATAACGACCACACGTTATAACGACCATCCATTATAACGACCAGTGGGAAAAGCCCCAACTCTATTCCTTTACACTATTAATCTGCCTCTTATAGCAACCACTCGTTATAAAGAACTTTTTCTGTGGGACGGAGACGGTTGTTATATCGAGCGTCGACTGTAATGTCAAATTCTTTCATTAAAATATATGAAACTACATAATATCAGCATAATTAAAAAATTGACCCTGTAAGTTTGATAGATACTGAGAAAAAGGACTATTAACATCAAAAATTCATGTTTCGAGAAAAATGCATTTTCAGATTTCAGTTATGTGATAAACATGGTGATTGCTTTTGAAAGAATAAAAAGTTCTGATGCTTCTGGTTTTTTTTTTTTTTGATTAACAAGTGTTCATGGTTGGAAAGATAAAATTTTAAACGATATAGAAAAGTAAAAATCTGAATTTTGGTCGAAATTGCCTTACCTGGTCCCCTTAAAGGTTTCTTCCATTGTCAATATTATCATAGTTAAACATGTACAAAGGTGTGACAAATAAATTGACTATTTCTTTTGAAAGCCATGCTACATAGATTTTTCTTCTAATATTTGAGAATTAATTTGTCCAGCTCCAGAAATTTTTCCCCCAACTCCAGAGTATCAAAATTTTTGTTGGGTTCAGCTTAAATTTATAAATATCTAATTTGGGTTAAAATTCAAACGTTAATAATTAAAGTTATTTATGACTTCATTTTTTTTCCCAATATGCCCAGCGATTGATCTAGGTTTTTACTTTAAGGTCTGCAGTTTATGAAAAAAAAAAAAAATATGTCGTATCTTTCTTTGGGTTCTGAGTATTTTTCTTCTAGAGAAGCCTGCCATGTTTAGCTATCACAAATCCTATCTAAAATACCTTTATCTAAAGGATTTGACAGGGAATAAAAATAAGCTGAAGTTTTTTTTTTTTTTTGCTGATATTTTACTTTGTAATTGCTTAATATTTACATGTAAAAGTGATGAAATGACTTCTTACAGATAAAAATTTATGAAAGGTCTACTTTTAGGCCATGAAATTTTGTGAAGGGATTTATTACAATATAGAATTTTGGAAAAGAACAGCAAAACCGACCCAATTTGCTCCTTAATCGACCCTTCATATTGAATGTTTCTTTTGTTCCATAGAAAATAACATTGCTTAAATGCTAATTACTCTCCGTTGAACTTCCTCTGGTCCTGTTTCCATAGGAAACTAAATTGTTAAAGTCTAAACAGTTTAAGAATTTTGAAATTCATCTAAAAATAGACCATTTTCAGTCCAACAGGCAGATTTTTGAATTTCGCTCTTCTATATTGGTTCTCCTGTCTCCTCATCAACCCTGTGTGAAAGCTCCATGTTTGAAAGTGACATTAAAATTGAGCTTGATTGTTTGGTAAAATCAAAATATTTCTTACAGTTGTGTGACGGGACTGATATTGTAAACTGTGTTCATCCCTGTTATATGAAGATGCCTTGTATCATGAGCTTGCTGTTTACCAATTAAAAATTTTATTTATGAAAATTTCTATTGCCATTTTTAATTTTTTCGTAAAATAAAGGCTATTTGAAATCTTTCAGTTTTTTGTCTTTACTTTTCTTACTGTATCATTTAAATATTCTGTTTCAGGAGGAGAGTTTAAAGATCTTTGGAAATTTTTTTTTAAAATATTCTGTAATGATTTTTTTGTTTTTGAGAGATAGTGATTATATAGCATTCTTACTGCGCAAAAGGTTATGTTTAGCTTGACAGGAAAGTGGAAATTTTTATTAAGTTCTAATCTGGATAACTTAAAAAAATAATTTGTAAATTGTTTACAGTTCATAAATTGTAAAGTAAATTTTTAACTGAGACACAGATGCAATAGATCGACAGCCCAGTTATGCCATCCAGAGACTACAGTTTCGTCCTAATTTAGATTCATCTCAAATTCCGCAATACAGCTTTAAGTCTAGGTTTCATCATGATGCGCAGTTTTCAGACACCACAATGAAGAAACTAGGCACTATTTTAATGAATTAAATGCATCTGTATTCTAAAAAATATTTATTAAATAAAAATGTTTCGCGTTGCCATTAGCATATTTTAAATGGATTTATGAAAATGGAAACACAAAATGGTTTTTCAAAATCAAAAAAGAAATTTTGCATTTAAAAATTTTTTTTGAAAATTTATCATTTTGGCCCGTAACAGGTTTTAATCCTACTGAGATAGGAAAGAAAAACTTAAAACTTACACTAGTTAAGTTAAATCTTAACTTAGGTATCCAAAATTTTTTGGCAACTAGGGTCTGAAATCTAAATTTTTGGTCGTAAAAATGCGACTAATGACCTCTTATTTCTAACAATAACTCCTCAGTCTGGCATATACAATAACGAAGCTGAAGGCAAGTCTTCTTTCAATGCAGCATGTCTCATACCTATTGTAATGAAGGAAAAATTTGAGTTAAAATTTATTCCGGCTTACTGTTAATGAGAGTATTCCCTTATTTTGTTGACAAATTTTTTTGAAAATCCATTAAGTGAATTCTTCGATCTGAGTGAAATTTTCTGTTGCAATCCAAAAGTCGTTCCATGGTTGCTTGCTAAAGGTTGTAAACTAAAAGTAGTTTTGTTAGTTTTATGACACCTTTAACAGATTTTGTCCATTTAGCTGTATTCTAGAGTTCTTTACTTTTAATACTCGAGTGCAATGCTTAAGACAGTTGTGGCACGTGCAGTAGATTTTTTTTCTTACTTTAAGAAATATTACGATGGGGATGGCTCATACTCCAAAAAATACGTTACCATATGTGCATAAACTGACTTCTTACTCTTTTGTTTTTAATTTTTTCAATGATTGATCCTTCCTTCTATTGAACTCCCAAACCAACTCCTTCAGTGGTACACTCATGGGGGGAGCTGAAGGGCTGAAGCTCCTCTCAGGAGTATGAAATGATCCCCTTTGGCGAAACCTAAGATCACCTAAAATTGCGTTTTCTGGTCTTTAATTGTGCAAATTTTCCAGGAGAGCCTCCCTCTTCATGAAGCCTCAACCCTGTTCTTAATTTCACCATAAAAAACTTTAAAATGAAAAATTCTAGGATTTCAAATCCAAAACATTTTTGAAAGACTGCAACTTACTTTCTCTTTCTTCCTTCCCTAACTGAACTAGTCCCAAAAAAAAACTAAAATGAGTTTTTGGGACTTCAATTTCAAAGAACAGGAGATCGCCTGAATGTCCCCTCCTTGACTCCTTGGATCAAAAAAATAATTTAAAATTGTGGTTTTAGAACCTCTATATCAAAACATTTCAGAGGATATAGCCCCCGAGCCCTTTCAAAGTTACCAAACATAGCTCCCCACATCTCCTTCCATTAACACCCTAAAAAATTTTGTTTTTAAGACATCAATTTAAAATGTTTATAGGAGTTCCTCTCGAAACCAAGCCTCTCCCAGGAAACGAACCTGGGTGCACTCCTGCATGACCTTGTCGGAGATTAATTCTCAGTATGAGCTGAAGCAAAATATGCAACTAATAGTATATCTTATACTCTATAAAATTAAATACAAGCATGCATTTAATATAAGCAGTACCATTACCTTGAATGCAAAACACACAAGCCGGGATTTCTTGAACTTAGCTTGGATAAGTTTAGTTTATAACAAATATGGCTAACCTTGATGCAAAAACATGAAACATAATCAAGAACAGACTGGATCCATTAAGTCTGGCCCTATTTTGCCTGTTGATACCTAATGAAGATTTTGTTACAAACAATTTATCTTCTCCATATTAGCCATTCCAAGCACCCTCTTCCTCACGTTTTTCAAGATTTTGGAAGTAATTTTTCACTTTTTAAGATTGTACAGTGATAAACAATGACGCTATTTTCCGTTTAAAAATTTAGACGATTTACTTTCGTATACCAGCAAATTTTATTAGCACTTTTTCCCTGCACTGCCTAGCTTGAAATCGACTCTGATTAGCAATGTTATATAAGTGAAACAGTTACCTTTGTGCATAAAAATAAGCTTGTAAAACGATGAAAAGCAGAAACGAACAGACATCCGACAAAAGTGCTTGTTGGATGTCTGTGCATCCATAAGGTCATATTTTTGCATTGAAAAAGGCATTCCTTGTAACGCCAAAGCACGTGCCTGTAGCATTCCTGCCCATTTGTGCTTTTCAACATTGTTTTATATGCTCTTATGTTATATACACTGAAGTGACAAAAGTCATGGGATACCTCTTTATATCGTGTCGGCCCTCCTTTTGCCCGGCGAAGTGCAACAACTCGACGTGGCATGGACTCAACAAGTCGTTGGAAGTCTTCTGCAGGAATATTGAGCCATGCTGTCTCGATAGACGTCCATAATTGTGAAAGCGTTGATGGGGCAGGATTTTGGGCACGAACAGACCTCTCGATGGTGTCCCATAAATGCTCAATGGGATTCATGTCGGGCGATCTAGGTGGCCAAATCATTCGTTGGAATTGTCCAGAATTTTCTTCAAACCAATTGCGAACAGTTGTGGCCCGGTGACATGGCGCATTGTCATCCATAAAAATCCCATCGTTGTTTGGGTACATGAAGTCCATGAATGGCTGCAAGTGATCTCCAAGTAGCTGCACATAAGCATTTCCAGTCAATGATCGGTCCAGTCGCGCTAGAGGACCAAGTCCATGCCATGAAAAAACAGCCCACACCATTACGGAGCCACCACCAGCTTGAACAGTGCCTTGCTGACAGTTTGGGTCCATGGCTTCGTGGGGTCTGCGCCACACTCGAACCCTACCATCGGCTCTTACCAGCTGAAATCGTGACTCATCGGACCAGGCCACGGTTTTCCATTCATCTAGGGACCAACCGATATGCTCACGTGCCCACGAGAGTCGCTGCAAGCGATGTCGTTCTGTCAGTAAAGGCACTCGAGTCGGTCTTCTGCTGGAATAGCCCAAGAAATCCAAATTTCTCCGCACAGTTCTAGCAGACACGTCCATTGTACGTCCCACATTGATTTCTACGGTGATTTGACGCAGTGTTGCTTGTCTGTTAGAATTTACGACTCTTTGCAGACGTCGCCGGTCTCGATCTTTAAGTGCAGGCGGTCGACCACTGCGCTGTCCATGGTGGGATGTTATGCCTGAAATTTCATACTCTCGGCACACTCTTGACACAGTGGATCTGGGAATGTTGAATTCTCTAACGATTTCCGAAATGGCATGACCCATGCGTCTAGCTCCAACTAACATTCCGCGTTCAAAGTCTGTTAATTCACGTCGTGCGGTCATCATCACGTTAAAACCTCTTCACATGAATAACTTGAACAGAAATGAAAGCTCTGTAAAAGCACTGCGCATTTATACCTGTTCTATGCGATGCTACTGCCATCTGAAAATTTGCATATTGCTATCCCATGACTTTTGTCACTTCAGTGTAAGTGGTCAAAATAATCTCATTTTTCATTTCAGAAAATGGCTTCCCAACCAGAGAATTTCAGCCAATCCAGCAACACTTCCCATGGAAACAATGAAGCCCAGCAGGTTCTGGATATTTTCTGGGAAAGAGAAATGGAAGAAATTCGGAATTTAGGAAATGTGAGTTTTCTTCACAGCACATGGCTCTAAAATTTTCCAAAATATTAACTTAATGCTTATATCCTTTCTGAAAATTTAACAAGAAGTTCTGTCAAGAACTAAACGAGCGTACTTTCCCGTACATCGACATCGGCATTCTAGCATCTGATCATTATTCTCTTGATTATCTGAGACTAAAAATTATGTCAAACATACCTTTTTAGCACTTAAAGCTGATTTCTAAAAGCAAAATATACCCCTTTCATCAGATGAAATAGACACATAAAAAGTAAATACAGTATAACTTCGATTTAACGATACCCGATTTAACGATTTCCTCAATTTAACGATAGATTTCACTGGTCCCGATTCGTATGCCTTGAATTTAATGTTAAACTTCATCAATTTAACGATAGCTTTCCTCGATTTAACGATGATATCGGGCATGGACAAATTATCTCTCATCAAAAATACAGTAGTATCTATTTAAAAAAAAAATCTATAACTATTTTACTAGCAAAAGCACTAAAATCTATTTTATTAGTATGTCCCGATAGTAAGAAGATTCATCCCTTAGTAACTTCCAAACTTCTAGCATTCCAAACAAAAATTTTTTAGTCCTTGAAAGGAGAGTGATCAATCGAGAAAAGTCAAAACAAGTGAAACTGTTTTTCTAAATCCGAGAAAACAACACAAACATCAATGAAATACTTTTTAAAATAATATAAATGCATGGTTTTCTTAAAGAAGCAAAAGATCTTGTGTAAGCATTCACTTAATTATCAATATTTTAAGCCGTTTAGCTTATATTTTTGCTTTCCCGATTTAACGATATCCTCGACTTAACGATAATTTTTCCCAGTCCCTAGGCAATCGTTAAATCGAGGTTATACTGTAAATGAATAAATAAAGTTTTGTCGCACCTTTTAAAGAATGTAACTGTTACAGTTCTTCCGTAGAAAAATTCCTCAATCGTTTTCAAAAAAAAATAAATAAATAAATAAAAGTACAAAGTGCTTCAAAACACATTTTATCAAAGAAAGAAAAAAAAACTCGTCCGTTGATAAAATGTCTCGAATTTCACTTTTAATCCGTTGCCAATTGTTAAATATAAATAAAGAATAAAATGCCCTCGTGAATAAAACATTTTTGTTACAAAAAAAATCGTCTGCCAAAAAAAAAAAAAAGAAATAAAACAAATGAATAAATAAACAAAAAATCGTCTGCACAGTCAGTCGTTTTTTTCTGAGCCTGCATTTCCGCCTTGTTTGCGGAGTCGGAGTCGGAATCAAAGTCCTCACAGAAGATTATTCAGAAAAATACTTTACAAACATTATTTATCAAAACCGTTTTCTTACAAAGTTAGTTTGAAGGAAATCCGACTTTAAGTTCAGGATCAACATTCAACTTAAATTCCTCGTAGGCGCTGTTAAATTTTTTTTCTGAACGGTTTAATATTGAACGAAAAATGGTTCAAATCAAAAAGCGAAATGTGGGAATGAGCCTCTCCGAGATCTTTCAAAAAAAAAAAATGTTTATTCCATTCGGATGGTTCACTCAGAAGTTATTAGGTGGGGAAAGGTTGCTTGAACGGTTCAATGTTGAACGAAAAAATGTTCAAATTGGAAATGTAAATACGGGAATGAAGTATCCTTGATAAGATCTTTCGAACAAAAAAAAAGTTTGTTCAAATCGGACTGTTCACTCAAAAGTTAGCATTGCGGGACAGGTTATTTGAACGGTTCAAAGTTGAACCAAAAATTGTTAAATCGAAAAATCAAATATGGGAATGAGCTGTACTCGCCGAGATCTTTCCAACAAAAAAAAAGTTTTTTAAAATCAGACTGTTCACTCAAAAGTTATTAGGGGTGACAGCTTGCTTGAGCGGTTCAATGTTGAACGAAAAATTGTTCAAATCGAAAATGTAAATACGGGAATGAAATACCCTTGATAAGATCTTTCGAACAAAAAAAGTTTGTTCAAATCGGACTGTTCACTCAAAAGTTAGCATCGCGGGACAGGTTGTTTGAACGGTTCAAAGTTGAACCAAAAATTGTTCAAATCGAAAGATCAAATATGGGAATGAGCTGTACTCGCCGAGATCTTTCCAACAAAAAAAAGTTTGTCCAAATCGGAATGTTCATTCAAAAGTTATTAGGGGGGGGACAGACAGACCGACCGACACATAAATTCCCCATCTCAATACCCTACTTTCAAATTTTTTAATTTTTCGAAATTCATTTTACCTTTTTATTTTTTTAACTTGGCGATATTTTTTGGACTTGGCGATATTTTTTTAACTTGGCGATATTTTTTGGACTTGGCGATATTTTTTAGATGCATTAAGCTACTTTTAATACTTTTTTCGTCTTTCTTTTATTTTCAACGGGAAAGTAGGCTAAAAATTGCATTTATATAGCCAGGCAACTCAAGATAAATCCATGTAAAATAGAACTAAATTAAAGACTTAATACAAATATTGAATGGGAGGGGGAGGGGGGGGGCAATAAGACTTGAGAATAAATTGGTCAGTTTTGATTTCTTGTAATTGTTAAATAAAATCTTGAATTTCAGCATATGAAGATTTATATGGTATTTTCTGAAATATACTCTCGTAGATTTTAAATTTGCCATCTAATTTGAGAGCATGTCTTGTTAATGATTTAGATTTTGTGATAAATCTAATGTTGGTTTATCTCACAGGCTGTTTTTTAATTATTAATCTGCATTGCAGATTTCTGGAAACATTTTGTTGTTGGGTCTATCTGTCTCTGAATGTATTTTCTGTTTATAAATTTTTATACAAAATATTTTAACTTTGTTATCATAGCTCTACCATTTCATTAGCTCTATCTCATTTTGCAATAGATCTACCATTTCATTGATTGCTATTTTCAATTTTAGAACGATTTCAAAAATCAAGAATTGCCTTTAGCACGCATTAAGAAGATAATGAAATTGGATGAAGATGTCAAGGTATACCTATTCTCCTGTAAAGCTTGCATTTTGTTTCTTTACTTTTAAAATATGATAAATAAGATGAAAATCTATAGTTTTAATTTTTAAGTGCTTAGTAATAAATCTTAAATCTTATGTAATTGTTGACTTTGCTGTTTCAAAGATGAGATGAGTTAACTGAGAACACAGGTACTTTCTGAAAGGCATGAAATTTTTCTTTCAAATACTATGAGTAGATTAAGAAAATGGTCTTAATTGACCAAAGTATTTTTTGAGTACTTTTATTCCTCTTTCTATTATTTTGTAGTAATTGATTCTCTTTTTCAGATGATTAGTGCAGAAGCTCCTGTTCTTTTCGCGAAGGCAGCAGAGATTTTTATCACTGAACTGTCTCTGAGAGCGTGGGTGCACACTGAAGACAATAAGCGACGCACTTTACAGGTGATCTATTCATGATAAATTATACTTTCTTGAATGTGAAGAGATACAAGTGAAAGACAACCGTAGTTTAAGTGGGAATGATTTTTGTTTTTTTTTATTTATTTTTTATAAAAATGAATAACAATGCACAAAAGTGGGAGCCGTCAAAATCAACAACCCTGAAATGAAATTACCGAGTTTTTCTTTCAGTAGAAGAAAGCCTCAACTAACAGTTATGATAACTTATGCTTAAAATGTTACTATGTTTTTACAGAGAAATGACATCGCTATGGCTATTACCAAATATGACCAGTTCGACTTCCTGATCGACATTGTTCCACGTGAGGAGTTGAAGCCCTCGAAACGGCAAGAGGAGGGTGTAAGGACGGCAGCCATGCACCCAGATCAAGTACAGTACTATTTCCAGTTGGCACAGCAGCATCAAGCAGCATTGCAGCAGCAACAGACATCACCTGCTCAACCTCAGCAAGGGCAACAGATACAGCAGGCTCAGCCGCAACAGGTAAGCAATATATTTCAGGGTTTTGTATCTCCTTAAAAGGTTACATGATTTGATTTCCATTACTGGATGTGATAAAAAGTAAAAATTCATTACTCGGATGCAATTTATTAGTTAAAGTCAATTTAAAATAAAAACTGTAAATGCTGCTGGTAGGTCATTAGAAATTGTCAGTGTTCCAATGATTTGCTATTTATTAATGTGTCCCTCTTTTATTTCCTTGCTTGAAGCTAAGAAAGTATAACTTTTGAAAATATTTCTCAAATTTCCACATGGATTTTCATTTTAATGTACCTTGAATCAGTTTCAACTAGTTTTTTTTCTTTTCATTAGTCTGTATGTGGGTGCATGAGAATCTATACTAATTTGAATATCCATTTTCTGTATTCCTGACTCTACAGTCCAGCGGCAGACTGGCTATGCGAGAATTTGGGAAAATGCCAGAAGGGCCTTCTTGGGTCAAAAGGGCTGGCCCATATAAACCAGACTTTTTTTTTATCAAAAAAAAAAAGTTATTTCCGTAAAACTACCAAATACAAGGCCACCGAGACGGCAGGAGCAAAATTTCTAGAGTTCGACTGCAAAAAGGAAGAAGGAATAGCAGAAATATTGAAGTAAAACTGTGCAGTTAGTTATAGAATGAAAATATCTGAAAACAAGGATCATATTAAATATAATTTACGAAAAAATACATTGAACATTAAGTATTATTCCTTTAACAATATGTCTTTGTATTGAACATAAGAAGGTGCTGGACAAAATTAAATGGCTAAATACAGTGGTTGGAAAAACTACATTTATTTTGTAGCGAACTACAACTACTTTGTTATAAATGTAGTGAACTACAGCTAGTACTACTTTTTTTTAAATGTAGCAACTACAAACTACTTCTGAATTGTAGTCGCTACTTTTTAAAAAATAAATAAATAAAAACATACATATTTGAGGATTGAGCGAAAAAATTCGAAAAGTGATTTACATTAATAAATTAACTCATTTGAATATGGGATAGAACTAAGAATTGTCTTTGAATTTATTTGTTACTATTTCCTTTCTGTTCCTTATGTATTTATTTAATTATTTTTTGTTAAAATTTGTCCTTTTTAGATTATTTTTTTTTTAATTTTTACGAATATTCACCACAAGAAAGGATTCAAAAGTGAAAGATTGAAAGAATTCAACCTTCATTTTTTAAAAAAATTCTTGCCAGGGAATATTTAGGAACCTGAAAATTATTTGAAGGAACATAAAAATTATGATGTCAAATAAACCAATGGTATCAAACAGATAAAATGTATTTTGTCAAAATGATGTATCTAAGATCAGTTCATATTTTTATGGTTCTTATTTCTCCTTGCGTCCGCTGCTGTACTTGTGCAAAATTTGCACCAGTCAGAGTCAATTAAACCTTGTTTTCTTCCTTCGTTCTCTTTTTTTTTTTTCATTCATTTATTTACTTATTTACTTTAAAAGTAGTTTCCAGAAATCGCTACAAACAACTATTTTTTTGTATGGCGCTACTCACTACTCTACTACTTTTTTTAAAAAGTAGTGCGCTACACTACAAACTACTAAAAAATTTAGCTACTACAGTAGTTTCGCTACTTGTAGCGTGCTACTTCCGACCACTGGCTAAATAGTCTATTGATGAAAACAAAGTTAATAGCCAGATAAATTGCGATGACCTTAATCAATTTTGAAGTCATAGAATCAAATAATGTCATTTAAACGTCTTTTGGAACATTCTCAAAAGAGTGCATGAATTTATTTCTTTCATACTTATTCTCTTAGCATTCGCCATTTATGTAAATCTCATTGTCTTAAAATTCCCTATAAGTTCTCATTTTGATTGGGGACAGGGGTTTTAGCAAAGCAGTTCAAAAAATTAGCTTCAAAGACCTGAAACCATGCCTTTTATGTAGCTTGAGGTATGAGCAGAGGGGCTGTCTTGTTAAAAAAGTCATCTCTGTTTGTGGTACAGAGTGCCTCTGACAACATATTAAGGGCCAGAACATCTTAATAATCCTGAAATGTGTTTTCAGTTTTATAAATGTCATATTCTATATTAACTGGCGAGGCGGCTTTTGATATTATAGGTATGATTTACAAATCGTCAATTCGGAGTAGAAATGGTTATTGGCTGGGCACACTTTGTTGCTGATAGAGTCTTGCCCAAAGTGTTTATAAAACAAAAAACATTCCAGGATTATTAAGATGTTTTCGAACTTAATATGTTGCCAGAGGCACCCCTTATCATAAATGAAGATGGCTTTTTTTCAACGAGACAATTTGTCTGCTCATACTTCAAGCTAAACAAAGGCATGGTGTCAGGGCATGGAAGGGAATTTTTTTTTCACTGGTTTGCTAAAAGTCCCGTTTTCAATTAAAAGGAGAACTTATAGGGCATTTTAGTAAGTGATATTTATGTCAGTGAAGAACGTTACTAGAATTAGGGTGAACCGTTATGAATTCATACAATATTATACTGAGCATGCACCAAAAGACGTTTGAATGAAACTGTTTGAGTCTATGACTTCAAGATTGATTAAGTGCATAGTAATTTTGCTGGCTATTAACTTAATTTTTCTCATTAGGCTATGTGGCCTTACAATTTTGTCCAGAATCTTCTTAATGTTCAATAAAAGGACATGTTGTTGAGGTGAATAATACTTAATTGTTCAAGGTATTTTTTTATAACTTATATTAAATCTGATCCTTGCTTTCAGATATTTTCATTCCAGAACCACCTGCACTGTTTTACTGTAATATTTTTGCTGTTTCTTTCCTGGCCTCATATATTCGACTTGGACTGAATGTTGACATTTTTCTTTCTGTCAGATCTAAACATGTGTATGTATCTTGCATAACGCAGAAACAGTTGTATAATGTTAAAGTTTTGTATTTCATTATAATATAAGGATGTGCCGAAAAGCAAATTTGCTGATTATCATTATTTGGTTAATAGGAAGAAGATAATTTGCCGATTATGCACAGCTAATTCCAGTGGCGTACTCAGGGAGCGGGCTAATAGGGCTGCAGCCCCCTCCGAAATTTTCAAAACGAATTTAAAAATTGACGCTGAAATTTTTTATTTTATTTATTTATTTGTTTTAGCTTTCTTGTTGAAATAACGACATGAGAACCTTTTTTTTTTTTTTTTGAAAAGAAAATCAAGTATGGGGCAAAATGAAAAGAAAGGAAAAAAAGTAAATTCCCTCTTCTCTTTTCTTTTCATCTCTCCATTTTACTGTACGTGACTAGTACGGTTATTTTATAATTCAGTTTTGTTGACATTCATTCCAAATATGTTTCAAAAACACCGATTAATAATTGTTCATTCATCTAATTCTGTTAAATAAATTTCAAGAACTGTATGATTGAAACCCAATATTAAAAATATAGTAAAATAAATGGCAAAATTGATGTTATTAAAGCTTAAATTTGCAAAAATGTTGCATGCACTTGTTTAGGAAAACACCTTCTTCAATAAAGAATATTTCAATGTTATCATTTTCTATTTTCATCAGATGGCTTTACTTCTCAACAATAATTATAATGATAAAAAAAATATTTTATGATGTTTTTTTTTTGAATATGAAATTAGCATTGATAACACAAATTCTAAAAATTTACTTTTCTTAGCTACATTTTATGAAGTGCCCCGCCCCCTCCTGTCAAAGAGTCTCGTCTCAGCCCCCCCGAAATGATTTGTCTGTGTACGCCCTTGGCTAATTCATTATAATGACTTTTAATTCTGCAGTTTCTTCTTAACTTATTTTCTTCTTCATGATTGCATGTTCGAAATTTTCAGAATTAGTTAATTGTTTGTTTACATCTGTGAGTGATGATTTATTTTTCTTCATAAAATTTGTAAAAAATAGCTACAAATTTTATCCAAGCACTATAAAGTAATTTTCTTATTGTTAGTAAAATCATAACATAAAACTTTAAGAAATGTTAAGATTGAAACTCGTGGTTAATACAATTTTAATTTAATACTGACTTTTTTACCCGTATCAACTGCGTAATCAAGGACTTTTACTCTTTAAAAAATATGAGTCAATCTGAAAGCACATTCAAAAGGTAGAATGTTGGGAAAAGTATTGCATAGGACATGTTTCACCATTTTGTTTTCATACAAATAGACATAAAATACAAAAAATAATTTTAAAAGTAGCATTGCTCTAACCAGTTATTTTGATTTAAAAAAATAGAAAAAATAAAACTTTGAGAAATCAAAACATATTTAATGATAGCAAATTTTTGTTGAATGAAAAAGTAATAATTTTTAAAGAAAATTGTAAAACGCAAGTTATAATTGTACCTTAGAAAAACAAGAGTGCTTTAAATTTTTACTTTATGCTGTCCTTAAAAAATATTTCTTTTCTCTTCACAGATTCAGCTGGTACCCGCTAATGCTACTGTCCAACAAGTTGCATCAAATACCCAGGCCATTTCGGTTCAAACAGCATCTCCCACTTTTTCCGTGCCACTGCAAGTTCAAGCGGTCAGTTTTTTCCTTCTATTCTCTTCTCCATATAAATTAATTTTGGGGAAAGCAACTTAAATCATTGTAGTGAGAATGGTGTCATTTCCATATTGCTACTAACCAAGTGCTACTTAAAGAGTTTCTCGTACTGCACATTTTCTTTTAGCTCATTTTTCTGTTCAAAAATTCTAAAGACATTTTAAAAAAGGCTTATTTTAAAACTATTTCCAAAAGAATGTTTAATATATATATATATATATTTTTTAATTGTGATCAACTAAAAATGAAAATCCTTCATTTGCTTTTTTGATTAGGTGTCTGAGGCTACTCAACAGCAGGCTCAGGCTGCTGCACAAGTGCAAGTGCAGCAAGTTCAAGTGCAGAATGCGCAACAGGTATTTTGGCAACTGCTCAGTTTTTTTCTCTCAGCATCTTTTCTAACTGTTGGAATTTTATTTAATGATATTGTAATCGTAAATGCTCTTTACATTTTATAAATTTAAAAGTATTGATACATCACCTGCCCAATATTCATAACTCATATACGATATTGTATGTAGAAGGTTCCTTATACAAACCCTCAAATTAAAAAAAAAAACCCTTACAGTCAAAACTCACTAAAAATTCTTTTGTAACATAGCGGAATTTTTTTTATTCTCATTTTGAATAAATTAAAAACTTATTTGTTTATATCAAATAAATAAAAACAAAATTCTTGCATGGTGCACAAATAAAAAAGTTGTAGTTACTATGGATCATTCAGTATCAAAAAATAATAAAAATTTATTAGGCATAAAAAATTAGAAATTGATATAAAAATTTCAAATTTAACAGAGAAAACAGAAATTAAGAAAATTAAGAGAAAACTTTGGTGTAGAACACAGTTGAATAATCTTTGACAGTGAATGTCAGATTCTTAGAGAAATTATTTTTTGCTGATGCCTATAATAATTCTCTTCAGATAGTTATGAAAAAGAATTTGATAACTCATAGTATTGTTAGTTCCAAATATGTCTCTGACTAATTAAGGTTAAAAGTTCCATCAAGTCCTAGGTTATAACAGTTCAAGTTTCGACCCATGCTTATGACATACTGGTAGCAATCATAATGACTTCAATTCGAAAAAGCAGTCCCCAACTCCTGGACCTGTACTTGAGTACAAAATAATTAATTAGTTTAAATATTTATGAAATTTGTGAAAGATATTAAAGTTATTTTGTACTTTTTACCTTTGTTAGTTAAACATATACTTAAATTCATATATTCATGATTTAAATATTAAGGGGGGACAGGGACACTTAATCAGAAGAAAATCTGCCATGTTTTACTGTATCATTCATATATTTCTCCTAAATGCGAATTAAAGTGTTTTGCCACAAAATTTCCATATTTAGAGTTAATGTAAGGGAATTCATTCAGAGGCCTATTCATCATAGAGCTCAGAAAGGGGGCATTTCACAGTTATTCAATGATCTATGAATCTTATGTTGTATTGTATTGTTGACTTGATACTGTCTTTCAGCAGCAATCCCAGCAAGTTCTGCAGCTTCAGCAGCCTATGTCAGGACAAGTTAACCAAGGGGGAGGCGGCATTCAGATTGTACAACAAATTATCAACCAGAATGGGGAAATACAACAGATACCAGTATGTAGTCCCTTTCCATTTCTCTCCATGTTTACTTTTTTGTTACTATATATTATTTTTATCTTGAAAACAGTCTTAAGTTTTGTGCTTAATATTTACTGTTATGTAACCTGAACGTAACTTTGAAAAGCCTAAACTCACTGCTATACAGGAATATTGCTAGAATTTTTTCCAAGGTGGAAAAATACTCTTTGACATTTTAAAGGTGTGAAGTATAGTGATGACCATAATAGTGATCAAATCCAGATTTTTAAGGATAAAATGAAACATAGCAGGGAAAGAAAACAATATTTTGACATTTCACATGTAGAATGTTTGATATTTTGTGTTTAAAAAAATAATTTTAAAAACTTAAAATGTAATGTTTTTAAAAATTAATTCCTTTTTTTTATTTTGTGACATGCTAAAATTTTAGTTAATATATACCCAAGTACAATAGAAATACAATATTATGAGATATTTTTTCCTATTTTCAATAAAATATGCTTGCAGAGACAAGTGTTTCTGCTGTTGCTAGTATTATTGCAGCTGTAAAAAATATCACTGTACTATTGTACTTAATATGCCAAACATTCAGACATTAAAATTGTCACGAAGGCTCGTCTTGCTAGACTGCTTTAAAGAGCGGTAAAATAATAATTGCTGTGATAACTAGTCATGTATGCCTCCTGTAGATTTTGATTGTTATTGAGTGAATTAGTAGTCTCCTCCAATTTATCGCCCGTTAACTGTAGATCATGTTATGGGTCTTCCTGTTTTCTGGGGTCAAGTTCTTTTAATTTAAAGTCCAGCATTCTGTATTTTTCTTTCTTTCTTTCTTTTAATTATTGAATTTCAGCAAAAAAAATTTAGCGATTACTACTTACTATAATTTATGAATGGATATTCTAATTATCTGTTTAAACTAAAGACTATTTTACTGTTTTTACTAATGCAGCATTGATACATTTTATTAATGATGAAGAGAGCATCCGTTTTTGTAAACTCTTTTGACCATACAACCTTTTATTTTCTAATTCCAAATGCATGTAAGGACTTTAATCTGTTTGACTTCTGTTTTTACTAACAGTAAAGGAGCCTTAGTATTACAGTTAGTCCATAAGTGTTATCACTGTACAATATATATTAGTCATACAAGGACACATAAAGTTGCTTATTTCTTTGATTTCACTTACTTTCTGTTTAGAAACAAATGACCATTCAAAATATTTCATAGAACTAAAGTCAAAAAAGCAGATAAAAATAAAGTTGTTTAAAAATATTTTAAAATGTACGTTTTTCTCCAAAATATATGTTCTTGAAAGGGAAAGCTTTTTTGACGACATTTATGGTCGACTTTTCTTGTTGCACTTTTTTTAAATTGGTGCCTTTCTAGTTCCAGCTGAACCAAAATCAGTTGCAGTTGTTACGTATGCAGATGCAGGGTCAGAACACTAACCAGCCCATCATCATCCATGCTGCACCTGTACAGCAAGGACAGCCACAACAAGCAGCCCAGGTGAGTATTTTTCTTATCCTTGCAAACAAAATTTTTAAATTGCCCATTTTGGGAGACTATCTTTTTTCATTAGTGATTATTAAATTGGATGTTATAATAATTTTCCCCGAGTGAGTTGGAAAAATAATTTTTCTATTGTTAATAACAATAAATTATTATACAATATCCAACTTGTACATCACTTCTAGACATTAATCCTTTGATGGAAAATGGACCTATGGCATAAAGCAGAGCATTTAAAAAAACACGTTTTTTTTCCATACAAGTAGAATGTTTGCGAACTATTAGGGTGTTTATGTTCGGTGCATGATGCATGTGGTATGTAAGTTCTAACTGCCAATGAACTTTCTTCTAAAACTATTATTAAGAAGCAAAATTTATTGATTTCCGTACAAACTTGTGCTTAAATTAATTTTAATACAGAATAAAAAGTTAGAACACAGTAGAAAAGTAAGAATGAGTTTTACCAATTTAATTTTAAGTTGTGAGCTGAGGTAAAATTATTTGAAGGTTTAGTTAGACTTAGCTAAGTGCTGTATGATACTGATATTTTCTGTTCTATTTCGTGTGTAAATACTATTTAAGCTACTGAACATTCAAAGAAAAAGCAAGACTAAGTACAGAACAAAGTGATGATTTAACCAATAAAATTGTTTTGGAAATGTTGGCTCTTGCAGAAAGTGTGCTAGGAGATATTTGGCATATATAATGAAAAATATTTTGAAAAGAAGAAAAATGACCATATAGAATTTCTTGTTCTCCCAACAGTGGGATACTCCCAACTTTCAGTGGCCACAGTTTCTCGCTTTCCCGCTATACAGTATATTTCACCCGATTTAAAAAAAATTTCGGTTTATTTTTTACACTAGAATTGAAATGTTAAGGACCAATGGAGTGGTTTTGGGACGGCTCTTTAGTTTGTAACCATGCAAGTTGATAACTTAAACTTGGGTTATTCAAAATGCGTATCTTGTGTCATTTCTTTTCCATTTTCCCCCAATGATGAAAATGGCGGGAAACAGTAGATAAGATATTTATATTAGAGTAATTTGGCTTGAAAAACGTTTCAACTTGAGCTTAGTGTTTGAATGCTTGTGTCTTCCCCAATTTGTTGAAAAAAATATAAGATTCCCTGCTTATTTTTTCTAAAAGGCCCTGCCTGGTTCCGTGTGTATAACTGAATCCTGAACCTTAGGTAACATATGGTCATTAGACAAAAACAAATTATTACATTAATTGGTATTTTGACTACTTGAAATAGTGATTGCTCAGTTACTAGAGTTTTCTATAATTAAAAGTTATGTTATTTTGAATTATCTTTTTGAGATTATTCCATTGTTGTTCATAGTGGATTCAAGTGGAAAATCATGGGTGTTAAATCTTTTTTTTTTCTTGCATGGCTAGTGTTTTTCTCTAAAATAAGAAAGCAAATGATATTGGTTTCACTAATCTGCTTACAATAGAATGGTTTCTTTGCTCCAGTTTTGCTTTATGTGTGTGTGTTTTTTCTCAAACAGGGAGCTGTCTTCCAACAAGCTAACCAACATATTACACAGCAGCAGCAAACCCAGGTTTGTTTTGCTTATTAACATTTCCTTCTATTATAACTATGCACTAACAATGGCAGCAAAAATACTTCCCATTTAAATTATATGGCATTTTCTCAGGATGTGCTGTGGCATTCTCTGCACATAATTCAACATACTATAGCCACCAACTTTGCCAAGAACTTCAGAAGATTCCTGTTCCGAATTTCAAGGCTAACTCTCATAATCATTAGTTTTATGCATTAAGTTTTTCAAGGGCTATAAAGAGGTTTTTAAGTAAATACTATTTGCAGAATAAGACCGACTGCTTACACCTAATTCTGTTCTTACAATAGGTATGGTTTATAGTAGATTCTTGATTTTATACACAGTCCAGTCACATTAATGTGACCACCACGTACTTTCGACGTCGACGTCAAATTACCAATCACAAAAAGCACTTGGTAGCATAATGCAGTTGAGGGTGTATAAAGGGTATGTGAGGGCTTTGAAAACCATTTCTATCATTGGCATAATGCAAAAACGGGTCGATTTATCCGACGTCCAAAAGGGGGAAGCATTTCCAAAATGGCTGAGTTTTTGAGCTGTTCGCTTGCCATTGTGGTAAAAGTGTACCGTGCATGGAAAAATGAGACTGTCAAAAATCAGCAACGTGGAAAATGTGCACCAGGAGCCACAGATGACAGAAGTGAACGGCTGTGGAGACGTGTTTGGGGTGATAGACGGGCTACCATTGAGCAACTGACCCCCAAGATGAACCAAGGGGCTACCAACTTCATTTCCCAAACTACTATTTAGTGGACGTTGCTGCGTCTGGGCTCCCGAAGCACAAGACTAGTTCATGCAGCTATGCTGACTACTATCCATTAGGGTGGGGCGAAAAATAAAAATTTTAGCAGATCAACTTCTAATAGTTGCCAAAAGTTGTCTTCGGCGATAGTTAGCTTTTGTGCGAATTTTGAGAAAAACCGGTTAATATCTTCAGGGGGCGCTGCGATCGCAAAGTTTTACCATAGCTTTTACAGGGATTTTATGGTTAAAATATGAAAAACAATGCCGTTAGCAGATCTCATTGCATTTTTTTTAACTCATAAGATTTATTCATGCATTCAAAACATATGAAAAAATTCACAAAAATTATTTTTTTGATATATTTATATTTCAAGTATCTTAAAAAGAAACAAAACAGTGAAAAATAGTGACTTTTAGGACAATATTAATTAAAAACTGAATTTTTTTAACAAAATGTGACAGAAAAATTATGAAACTGTAAATATATGACAACATTAAACAGTATTACTCAAAAATAAAGGAAATATGTTTTAAAAAAATATGTACAAATGTACAAAACATGCATTATACGAAAATTTTATGTGTCACAGAGCTTTCAAAGAAAGGCAGTTCCTTTCGAGCCTCTAAACTTGCAGAAATGAAACCATCTTTCACTCCTATTCCACTTACGGTCAGTCATCCGTCACTAACTTGACGCTAAATTCCACGGATTGAGTATGACAAGTAAATGTCCACATGTTTCGAAGAAAATGGGGAACATCTCCGGATTTTAAGTCATGTAGCTCGTCTTCAGATGGCATCATTGTTAAGGGAGGTTCTGTTATAAGCTAAGGTGGCTAAATATAACGTCCTGAAATATTTTAAATGGGCCATTGCAGTGGTTAATATGACAGCTTCATGGCAGTGAATTGCTTCTTCTTCACTTAGTAGAATACTTGGATGAACAACTGGTCCCCGTGGGTTCAACGGTTCTACTGGCAAAATGTTGATAGGCTGCGAATCCCTAACTATAGTAAAATATGAGGCAGTTGAGGGTAATATGCAACACATGCCAACTATCTACCGAGTTGACCTAAGGACAGACCAGAAATATTTACTGGAAATATTTGAAGTCTTTATTAGTGGCAACTGCTCCATATATCTTTCTGAAACAGTACCTAGTTCCTGGAGTCATTCCATATGGCTCATGACAGTCAATCAAATTTGTGCTTGTATATCGGCTCAGAATATCCGACAGCAAACCTAAAAATGCTTGTTTCAATAATTGTTAAAGTTAGTGCACCTTGCTGGTTTCTAATTAAGTGCAACTCGTCATACAAGGATGGTGCACGAAAGTTGTGGCAAGTTTTTCGTCAGTCGCATTATTTACCAGACGACCTGTTACATGTCATTGATCCAATCATTCAGAGGATAGCTTTTTTTTTTCGCATATTATACTGAAAATATTTTGCCGGCAATGTTAAATAATGGTCGAAAGCACATGTACGGCAGTTAGTTGCGTGTCGAATTTTAAGAGTAAGAACAAGGCTACACTAGATAGCGTTTTATACAGGCTTCTTCATTTGATCAAAATCCTTGGGATAAAAACAGACGTCCTTTTCCAGCGACATCTATCGAATTTTATGGTAACTAACATTTCTACAAATCAAATAATAAAAGACAAAATTAAAAGTTAATTTGTTGGCGACCATTTTACAATTTGGCATTCAATTCTATTTTAGTGTATTTTAACGTTATTTAATAGCTCGTTCGATTTGTTGGTTTATTCTGTATTTTAACGGCTTTTTTTAATTAGTTAGTGAATTATTTTTCATTTTAATTGATTCTAATTATTAATTAACTATGAAACGACACTGGCACCGCAGAGCGATAAATGGCGATTTTGGAACGATAGTTCCATCAAAACTTTTGATGAGTTTAGATGGTCAAATTAATTTATTTGGCGATTTTTTTACATTTTAGTGGAAGTTCTCCGTAAAGCTTTTGAGAATATTTCAATAACCGAGATCTTTGGTAGTATGTACGTTTCAGTTATAGGTACGTTTTTTAACTTGGCGATGTATTTTCTTACCACCTAAGCGAAGATTAAAATTTTAAGCTTGCATCGTCTTCTTTTCTCTTATTTTGCATTTTAATTTAAATTTCAATGATAATAATGGCTCGATATATTTATTAAACTTGTTATGTTACATGCTAATGGAGCTTTTGAAGTTGATTTGGCGAGTTTTTTAATAAGAATTCTCACATTATTTCGCAGCTTTTTTTCAGTTGGCCCATTATTTTACTTTCAAGTATTAAACTTATGTGTGAAATTAGAAACAAAAAAGGGAAGATTTCGGTGATTGGAAGTCTGGTTATCTTTCACTATTGGCGTTAAATCTTTGTGTCCAATTTATGAGCGAGGGAAATATACTTCCTTCGCAAACATAAACTAAAGAGCAACAAAATAAAGTAATTATCGCCAAAAATTTGGCAACCACAGCAGATTCCCAATTATCGAAATATTATCAATGTGTGAAATTTAACATAAAAAGAACATTACCTTTTAATGTTGTGTAAATGAAAACAAAATTTTACAGTTGGTCGTCGTAATATTGTAGTTTTGTTTATTTTTTTCGTACTTGTATTGCTCTTTAGTACCAAACGATTATATATGCTCATTTCGTTTTTACTAAAGAAATTAATATGTTTTGTTGTCAATCGTCTTTCCGTTGAACACCATCGCTTCATTAGTGTACATTTCATTCTGGGGCATCAAAATGAAATGTCTCTACGAATAGATTCGCCATTTATCGCTCTGATGGGTCAACGCTATCAAAATGAACATCTGAGCTTTTGCGTAGCAATTAAGATCGTGTGAGCAACAGTAATGAAACAAAATAGTAAATAGAACAATATTATTTCATTGCTACATTTTTATTTATCGGCTGCGAAGAAAAGCGTATATTTTATTAATGCAGAGATGTCAAAATTGAACGCCATTGCTATATGTTGCTAATTCGAAGAAAGTAAACAATGAATGAATGTCGTATGACTGAATCATGAGTTGCGACCAACTTTACCTGAAAAGGGAATTTATTTCCCCTAAAAAGCAGTACTAAGAGGGCCTTCGGCATCAATTCACTCTGTACTCCACTTCAGTTAACTACATCAATATTTTTTAACCCTAAAAGATAGGATAAACGTCACTTTTTACAGCGGAAACAACATGCTAATAAATGTAAACAAACATTTGGGAGGTCGTTGTTCAGCGCTCTCTAGCGGGCAAATCTTTACCATTGATGTTTTGAGTAATGAAGAAGCCTGTATAAAACGCTATCTAGTGTAGACTTGGTAAGAATCACCAACCGGAGATGATATCCACACTTTTATTATTTTTGAGATAAACTTTTTTTCCGACTATGTAGACTTGATCAATTGGCAGTGTGAAAACGTGCTTATAAGACAACCTCCTATAGCAATGATGCCATCTGATCTGAAGACGATCTACATGTATTCGTGAAAACCGGAGATGTTCCCTATTTCTTCGAAACATGTGGACATTTACTGCTTATATTCAATCCGTGAAACCCAGCGTTAACTTCGTGACGGATGTATCACTGACTATTAGTGAAATGGAAGCGAGGAATGGTTTCATTCGTGTACGTTTAGAGGCTCGAAAGGCACTGCATTTCTTTGAAAGAAACAAATATTTTTTATGAAAGGTCTAACTGTGTGACACATAACATTTTCGTATCATGTGCGCTGTGTTTGTACATATTTTTAACATATTTCATTAGTGTTTAAGAAGTGCTGTTTAATGTTGTCATATGTTTGTATTTTCAGGATTTTTATGTAACATTTTGTAAAAATTCTTCAGTTTTTACTTAATATTGTCCTAAAAATCACTATTTTTCATGGTTTTGTTTCTTTTTAAGATGCTTGAAAAATAAATATATCATACAAAATAATTTTTGTGAGTTATTTCATATGTTTTGAATGCATGAATATATCTCATGAGTAAAAAAAATGCAATGGGATTAGCTAACGGCATTTTTTTTTTTCATATTGTACCCATAAAATCCCTATAAAAGCTATGATAAAACTTTGCGATCGCAGCGCCCCCTGAAGATATTAACCGATTTTTCTCAAATTTTGCTCATTTGCTAACTATCACCAAAGATAATATGGTTTTTGGAGGTATAATAACTAGCCATCACACATAGTTTAATGTGTAGACTCTTTATTCAGAAGGAACATCTGCACTCTTTGAGCATTCAAAGCACACTGCCTCTACCAGTATAGATTATGCGTTAACCTTGCGGGGCAGTCCGCGATTGCGCAACTGGGATCTCCACGGTTCCACAATTGGGGTTTAACAATTGCTTATTGCTCTGATCCTGGGGTTTCCCACAACAACTTTTGGCAACTATTAGAAGTTGATCTGAAATTTTTTTTTTTAAATTTTTGCCCCACCCTACTGTCCATCGACGACGAACCCTGGAATTTGCAAGCCAGTACCACAGCTGGACGTTTATTGAGTGGCACAGGTAGCAGTTACTGATGAATCACATTTTATGCTCCATCGGGTAGATGGACGTTGGCGTATAAGGCGTGAAACCTCTGAAACCAAACTCCCTCAACCATTGCCGGAACGGTCCAAACTGGAGACGGGAGCGTTATTGGCTAGGGAATGTTATCCTAGCATTTTCTGGGCTCACTCATTGTGGAAGGCACGATAAATGAATACAAGTACGCATCTGTCTTTGCGCACCATGTCCACCACTACACTGAAGTGACAAAAGTCATGAGATACCTCTTAATATCGTGTCGGCCCTCCTTTTGCCCGGCGAAGTGCAACAACTCGACGTGGCATGGACTCAACAAGTCGTTGGAAGTCTTCTGCAGGAATATTGAGCCATGCTGTCTCGATAGACGTCTATAATTGTGAAAGCGTTGATGGGGCAGGATTTTGGGCACGAACAGACCTCTCGATGGTGTCCCATAAATGCTCAATGGGATTCATGTCGGGCGATCTAGGTGGCCAAATCATTCGTTGGAATTGTCCAGAATTTTCTTCAAACCAATTGCGAACAGTTGTGGCCCGGTGACATGGCGCATTGTCATCCATAAAAATCCCATCGTTGTTTGGGTACATGAAGTCCATGAATGGCTGCAAGTGATCTCCAAGTAGCTGCACATAAGCATTTCCAGTCAATGTTCGGTCCAGTCGCACTAGAGGACCAAGTCCATGCCATGAAAAAACAGCCCACACCATTACGGAGCCACCACCAGCTTGGAACAGTGCCTTGCTGACAGTTTGGGTCCATGGCTTCGTGGGGTCTGCGCCACACTCGAACCCTACCATCGGCTCTTACCAGCTGAAATCGTGACTCAACGGACCAGGCCACGGTTTTCCATTCATCTAGGGACCAACCGATATGCTCACGTGCCCACGAGAGTCGCTGCAAGCGATGTCGTTCTGTCAGTAAAGGCACTCGAGTCGGTCTTCTGCTGGAATAGCCCAAGAAATCCAAATTTCTCCGCACAGTTCTAGCAGACACGTCCATTGTACATCCCACATTGATTTCTACGGTGATTTGACGCAGTGTTGCTTGTCTGTTAGAATTTACGACTCTTTGCAGACGTCGCCGGTCTCGATCTTTAAGTGCAGGCGGTCGACCACTGCGCTGTCCATGGTGGGATGTTATGCCTGAAATTTCATACTCTCGGCACACTCTTGACACAGTGGATCTGGGAATGTTGAATTCTCTAACGATTTCCGAAATGGCATGACCCATGCGTCTAGCTCCAACTAACATTCCGCGTTCAAAGTCTGTTAATTCACGTCGTGCGGTCATCATCACGTTAAAACCTCTTCACATGAATAACTTGAACAGAAATGAAAGCTCTGTAAAAGCACTGCGCATTTATACCTGTTCTATGCGATGCTACTGCCATCTGAAAATTTGCATATTGCTATCCCATGACTTTTGTCACTTCAGTGTATATGTGCAATGTTTCTCCTCAGGATAATGGCATCTACCAGCAGGACAATGCGAAGTGCCATACAGCTGCCTATGTATGTGCGTTGTTCGAAGAGCACTAAAATGAGTTTACCCTTCTTCCCTGGCCAGCAAATTCTCCTGATTCAAACAGAATCGAGAATATGTATGACCAACTCGATCGGTTATTCGCTCCATGGATCCTCATCCGCGTAATCTAGCCGAGCTGGCCACAGCATTGGAGTCGGCATGGCTCAAACTACCCGTGACACCTTTTTCTCATCCATGACATCACTGCTTGAAGTCCGTGTAATAGCGCGAAAACTTGGCCACAGCATTGGAGTCGGCATGGCTCAAACTACCAATGAACACCTTCAGGGCCCTAAATAAATCTTTTCCTGCACGTCTCGCAGCAGTCTGCTCTGTGTCTCTATATTTTGCAATAGATTTATACAACTGGCTAGTTTTTTTACAAGATATTATGACAGTCAAAATGAATTGAAAGATCAATGTCTAGGTGATAAGAGGTGTGTACTTGATCAAGCGTTTAATGTAGCGCTTCAGTATTTGAAACAGGGGTATTTTTGGATGGAGTAAACTTGCATGTTTGGAATAAAATGTTTGAATTCATCCTAAATAATATTTCTTGCCTTTCAGACAGTGTACCAGATCCAGCAAGTGGCACAAGCACCTGGGGGCCAGGTGGCCACTACTGCTACACCTGTCTTCCTGACACAGGCTCCAGGAGGGGGTACTGCTACTGTTCAAATCCAGGCAGTGTCTGCGGAACAGGCCTCCGCAGATGATGATCAGCAGCAACAAACGTGAACAAAACTTCGCTCCTTCTTCATGTACATACTTCATTCATCTGGGAATGACCTCATTTTGAAGCTAATACACCCATCTCATTTTATTTAGTCAAATAAAGTCATTTACTATTTCAAAAGGCCCATTCTTTCAAGTGCTTCAAAGAAATATACATCATATGCACCTCCATACAGGCCCATCATTTAGGGGGGGGGGTCGATTGCCCCCCCCCCCCCGGCTTTGAGAAATCATTGGATTTACATATAAGTGGGCGTGGTTTTTTATGTTTTTCGATGAAATTGCATTGTGTTTGGACCCTTTGCCCCCCCCCCCTCCGCCCGTAAAAACTTGAAATGACATCCCTGCCTCCATAGCCTTTTCCCTGAACTCAGTTCTTTCACAGCTGTTCTGAACAGATTCTTCAGTTGCATCCTGCTGCAAATTCCTTTTTATTGAAAATGTACCAAATTAAATCTAGCAGTAGCATATCGCAGGACAGTCAAAATAGGTGGCCTATAGATGCAAAGTCTAGAGTTGGAGACCTCAAATCTTCTTCACTCAAAAAAAGAATATACAGGTTAGAAATGCTTCTTTCTCAACTATCCTTTGCTTACAAAAGTTCACAGGGATGAAAACAGCTCAAAGTCAAAAGAAGAGGAAAAATTGCACCTCTTAAAATTTTGATAGACTTTTTTTTAATATTATGCAAAATCTCCTCTTAATTTGCGCCGTGAAATCAAAAGTAAAATCAGTAGATTGAAGGCATTTTAATTTTTTTTTACAAACTTCTTAATTGCTCATTCCCTATTCCTTTTTTAAGTCACCCATAACAATGTAGAACAAAAAAAGTGAGAGGGGAAGGGGGGTTGCAATTTTAGATGAATTAGATTTGTGTATCTCAAGAGTCATTTCACAAACAAATATTGTTTGGCATTAAGGAATTTTGATGATTTTTAGAGAACAAAATAATTTTCACAATTTTTTCGACTAAGATCTCTAATATTTTAGCTGAATTTTCTTAATTTCTACCTTCAACAACGGCAACTTATGTTTTCTGCAGCATGCTTAAAATAGAGTTTGTAGTTCGCTGATAATTGCGTGTCATCATTGAGGTTTCAATCCTTCTACACCCTAAAAACATTTAAATTACTTTGGAAGTAATTTCAACCTCTACTACTTTTTTCATCCCTGAACTTATTCAAGTCTTTCAGGTTAATTCAACACTACTTTATGCAGGGGTGATTGTGAGTTCATAAAAAAATACCTGAAAGTTTTAAAGAAAAGTGGGGGGGGGGTGTTTTTTTAAAAACCAAGGCAGCTATTACTTAAGCACACCTAATTTTATAATTATACATACATCATTTCATTTGTCTTCTAACTAAGGGTAATAAGCATCAAAAGTGAGAAAAATTTGATCCTACTTATATCGGATACAAATAAAATAATTTAGTAAGGCAAAAAAACAATTAGAATTTGCATCTTAACATTTCTATTTGATGAATATTATCAATAATTATCGGTACAATCATCGAAAATTCGAAAAAGAAAAAAAAATCCGAAGATGGGAAGATAAAAGCATAATTAAAAATATTTTATTTCCGGTATTTTCGAAGATGAAAATACCAGAATCTATCATAAAAATACCGGAACAGAATCACCCCTGTTTATGTATTAAGTACAATATATACAAAGAGTGGATCATAGCTTCTGGTTTATAAGGGTCTTAGTGCTGGTTCCGAACAAAAGAGAAATAACACTAGTCGACAAATTTGCACTTTTTTTTCCCTAACAAAGATGAAATTAACTGTTTTTAACTAATTTTGCAGTGTAGAATTCAAAAATAATAGTAAAAAAGCTGTAGCACGTACAGTTTTTTTTGTTATGAATTCCTAAAAAGTACTGAACATAACTGAAAAAACATATCAAACACACCTTTTTTCAAGAGGAAAGGATCATAACACAGTAACCCCTCGTTATATCGCGCTTTTCGGGGGACAAGAAAAAAGCGGGATATAACCGAGGTCATTAAAAATCGTTTTCTGTCCAGCATCCAAGTAAATTATACGTGCACATACATAAAAATTCGTTTATTCGAACATTAGATTTATTGTTTCAGTCAAAAGTAACAAAAAAAAACTTACCGCAGTTGCTGTTACAATGTGCAGGTCTTAAAAATATGTATACAGACATAAAATTAACCTATTGTTTTGGTGAAATAAAAATCCAAAGTCGTTTGTCAAGATGTTTGGGTGACAGGAATTTGCTGCTGCTTTTCAGCGAATTCAGAAGAATAGAAGAACCTTCGTTTTGTTCATTGATGATAAAATAAATGAGAAAGAGACCTTTTCTGAGCACCTTACATATTTTCTCAAAAATGGTTTCGAACAAAAAGTTTTTTTTTTTGGGGGGGGGGGAGACAAAAGAAAAGAGCGATGTAACGAGGGGCTACTGTATTAACTCCTAACTTTTTTTGAAGTTTCAAGAGAGAGTCAAAGTTCAAAATCATGACCACTAATAGCAAAGATGTTCTTAGGGGGGTGTACCCCCTCAAAATGAGCAAAAAATCACCAAAAATGATCTTTTCATTCTTGTTTTTTAAAAATGACGTTAAAAAAAAATTCGTAGTAAAATCAGAGGATAGGAATCATTTGTTATCCTATGATTCCTACGTCCGAAAAAATTTTCACGCTGTAAAAAAAAAAAAAATAAAACCGATTTTATAACTGTCGCACGCTAAATACGAGACACATCGCAGGTCTTCAGAAAGACGGCGCATTCTGGATGGTTCTTATGCATAATTATCTCCAAAATTCAAATATGGCCCCTTTCCTCCACTTGTTGCCGAAAGATCCCCCCCCCCCCGCCGATATAAAGCCGTAAAATGAAAAAAAAAAAAAGTGGAGGGGGGACTTTCGGCCAAAAGTGGTGGGTGACGAGGCAAGGGGTGCCATATTTGGATTCTGGACATCATTTTGCATAAGAACCAGCCAGAATAACGTCGTTTTTTCTGAAGACCTGCGTTGCGACCCACATTTAATGTGCGACAGTCATAAGATCGATTTTACTAGTCGACAAGTTTTTTCTTTTCTTCCCTAACAAAAATGAAGTTGGCTGTCTATGACTAATTTTGCATTGCCGAATTTAAAAATAATAGTTTTAAAACTATAGAATTTGTTTAGTCTAGGAAGCCGGAAATAACTGCATAAGGCGGGGTTGCAGTGTTGTTAGCAGGTATTTAGCCTGTGTCAGTCATAAGATCGTTTTTTTTTTTTTTTTTTTATTATTTTACTGCGCGAAAATTTTTTTGGGCATAGGAATGATAGGAGGGGGTCTTATACTCTGATTTTACAATAGAAAAAAAATTTTAAAGCGTCATATTTAAGAAACCAGAATTAAAATACTTTTTCATGATTTTTTGCATATTTTGAGTCGTCCCCCCTTTTGTTATCGGTGATCATGATTTCGGACTTTGAGTCTCCCTTCACCTCCAAAAAAATTTAGGAGTTAATATTTTGCTCCTTTTCCCTCCAAAAATAGGCATTTGGTGCGAAAATAAAAAAAAAAAAAGTAAAAAATTATTTTTTTTTATAACGGAAAATTGAGATGTAGTGGGACTTTTTTACTTGCATGTATTTAAATAACTATATTAATACGTATTAAAAATAATAATTTGGTTGTTGTTAGTGAACCACTGTCGACCAGTGTAATTTTTCAAATTATATGTCCTAAAAAATGTGGTTTTAGGCTTTAAGGGGGTCATTTCTCCTCTCGGATCCGCACTCAATACATAACTATAGGCATTTAATAAAATTCAAATGTTATTGTTCCGTCTAACAATTTTCTATCAAACAAAGTATCTCATAAATGGATGAGCCAAAAAAAAAAAAAATACTCCATCCTAAAAATTTACCTACTTTTTGAAGCAAATGACCGATTCACCCTGTTTTTTTAGAATTGCTTGCTTTAAATGAAACAAAAGGTTGGTGAGCCACTTTCCCTTAGTATGGGATAAGTGGGACACTCCTGGTGTGAATTTTATAAAAATAATCGCACAAGTTTAAATTATTATTTTTAAAAAAATTATACTCAAGAATTTAGAGATCACTGAAATAACAAAATGAGTTCATTGTGAAAAAAAATAAAATTTGTTACTTGCATTGAAAGAGCAAACATGCAAAATTAAAAAAAAAAAAAAAAAAAAATCCGAGCCTGGATGTCGAACCATGTTTTTATGGTTAATTTTAAATGGTATGAACAATCAACTAATGTTAATAAATTACAAATCAATGAATAAAACAAGCTGAGTTACAGTAGTATATAAAATTTATAATTTTTTTAAGGTTTTAAACAACGAGCGCTATCTGTTGACAAAGGACAACTTTTTGACAATTAGATTAAAGAGAAGAGCCAGACATATTAAAATTGTTGTTTTTCGACGTTGCTAGCTCTTGCACTATCAGGTATCTGCTCTGCTACATAAATCCCAAATTTAGTAGTGGTTGCTTCCGCGTCTTGCCCGTTTAATTCAATATTCTTGAGCTCCATTGCGGCCAGTGGCTACTGCTAGAGTCGTGTAATTAGTTATATCTATGGTGGGTATAAACACCTTTTTTTCCTAATAATTGCTAAAAATTCTACTTCTAATTTAAAACTTTGATAAAAGAAAAAGTAATAGAACGTACAAATGAAATCAATTTTAATGTATGATATACATTTTTAAAATGTATTTGCAAAAATCCTCCACAAAACAAATGTTTTGGATGACGAAAAAAAAAAAAAAACATCAGCCACCAAATTAGCTGAAATCTTTTTAGCAAAATTAACTTTTTTTAACATAACATTTTCAAACGTGAAAGTGTACTACAATGAAAAGAATTGAAAGCTAACTTTTGATAATAATTAGTTTTATTTACATCATGCTCTTTTGGACTTAAAATAATCAGTTAGAACATCATGTGCTTGGGTTTCTTTTCCATAATCCTGAAAGAAAAAAAGACTTGTATAGAGCCAAGACATCTTTTTAAACAATTCAAAAAAATAGGTATATATTTTAATTAAAAGAAATACAGCAAACTCTTGATTATCTGTAGGCTTTCACACTTTTGACTTTTAAATCGAACTGCAAAATCTCGTTTTTAGATATTGATATTTTTTTCTTCCTTCAATTGCATATTTGATAACTTCTGGAAATGGGCAGCAGTACAATATTTCCTTCACACCACTATCTCATTAGACTAAAAAATTGCCGAACTTTTAATTTCAAAATAATGTAAAAATGAGTAAGGTTAATTAACAAATATATCTAACATTTAGACTAACTAATATGACCATCAAAACTTGAAGAAAGTTTTGAAAGAATGAAAAAAGCTGTTATCTGCTTCGTACTGTTACAGGCTTACTGAGGAATGCATCTCACTGTGTTATTGAAAAAGGATGAATTAAATAAAAAGCACTACTACCTGCTCTTCAAACAGTATGCATTGGAGGTGTGTGGAGGAATTACTCTCATTCTTTACAAAGGTTATAAAAAAGTTTTCTTTACTCTACTATGATAATATCTTTTTCATTTCTAAAAAATCCTTTTTCATGGAATTTCACTTCTCAAGGTAAAGTGCAAAAGAGTTAACCACGATTACCGAGGGTTGACTGTAAAGAGAAGTTCATGCCAATGACATTAAACCTTTAAATACGGCAAAACCTTTTGGCATCATTTGTTCCCATACGTGCATAATCAGGGCCTGATTAAGATAGCCAGAGGCCACAGGCAAGCACATTTTGCGGGCCCCTGAGAAGCAGGCCCTAGGCCATGGCCTAGTTAGCCGATTCAATAATCAGGCCTTGCGTGTAATTGGGGAGTTCTATTACTCTTACATTTCGAGGATAATCCAGATTTAACTGTATATAGTAAAAGCATGAGGCTTTAGATTTTACTAGATGGTCGCATGGCAAAAATTACGTCTCGGGAAATATATAACTTTGTATATATTCCCAAATTTTCGTTCTATTAATAAAAACCTCGGGGAAAATCACCAGCATCTTAATTTCTAATAAATAAATAGTTTTCAAAAATAAGTGCTTTTACAGAAAAAAAAACATACTGTATATTAGGGTGGGTCAAAAAAAAAAAACTTTTTATCGGAAGTCTAAGGCGCACAGGGTTAAAAAGGTGCAAAATGTTCTCAAACTAACATGTGTGATATTTTATTACATTCAGATAAATCTTTTTGCTGCCAGATTGCTTTTCAAGTTTTGTCCCTTTTACCATGTTATATTCCATATACAATAGCAACAATAATAAATGATAGGTTGTTTACATATGAACAGTGCATTAAAATTTGCCTACTCAGTGTTCACACCTGCTAGAGTCCCTGATGGGAAGTCACAGGAGGTCATTGTGACCTCCAAAATTTTTTCTTATTTGGCATATTTCGTCAAACAACAGCAAAATTGAAGACAACATTGAAAAATTAGTTTTTAGAGAGGTCACAGTGACCTGATTGGGGAGACCCTGAAGATGCCTAACAGTATTTACTTTCTCCAATATTTCTAGTTATTGATAGCAACTAATATGCACCTTTAATAATTCCCTCAGTAATGATGTATCGTTTTTTGAGTTAATTGCAGTTAAAAACTAAAAATTCTAAAAACTCAGACAAAATTAGGAGTTGTTAGTCCTTTTCTCTTTATCTATGCACATATGTATGCATTATCCTTATATCAATACATCTGACCCACATACTGGACACATTCTGACCAAGAAAAAATGCATAAAAATGAGCTACAAAAAGAAGAAAATAATCTTGAGAGCTAAAGAGAATCCAGACAACTTTCTTTTTGACGTAATTTTACACATATGCAGGCATTATTGTTTCTTATTTTTTAAGTGCTAGGATTTTGAGTTAAACGCAATCAAAAAACCACATTTTGAGAAATAGAAAAATATCAGGGTCTTTTTCTCTTAAAAAACTTTAAACCTCAAACAAATTTTGTATTCCATATCTTCTTCATAATATAGATATTCAGTTTATGCTAAATTTATTTCGTTCTTGGCTGAAATGATGCAGGTTTAAATTGTGCGAAAATGGATTAAAAACCATACTTTGAGGCTGCTTAACTGAAGAAAGAAACAATATCGAACTAAAATAACTATGGAATCATCATCACCGGACATATTAGGATCAATAAAGCTAAACATGATGGGTGATGTTTCTGTAAAGAATAACTGATCACTGAAATGTGATCTTTAGTCATTTTGCTAAAAAAGCACTGAACAACTTTAAACTAAGAATTTTTGCTCAGAGAACAAAATTTTTAAGAATTTCAAAAATTTTAAAATAGTCACCTCTCATGACCTACTTACACATAAAAAATGAAGAAAATCAAAAAATGTCACTGCCACACATTGTTGGAATTTCAAAACAATGAGTCTTTAATGCAATTTTTCAATGTCTGCAAATTTGATGTGCGGCTAGACAAAATATGCCGAAGTAGGAGAATTTTGGGAAGTTAGATACTTCTCATTAGGGACTTCAGTAGGTATGAACATAGAGTAGGTGATTTTTTATGCATTGTTCAGGTGTAAACAACATATCATTTATTACTGTTACAATTGTATATGGAATATAACATGGTAAAAGGGTCAACTTCAAAAGCAATCCGGCAGCAAAAAGACTTATCAGAATGTAATAAAATTTCACACATGTTAATTTGAGAGCATTTCGCACTTTTTTAATACTGTGCCCCCATAACCTTTTGAAAAAAGTTTTTTTTTTTTTTGGACCCACACTACTGTACACACACAAATACACATATATTTATATATATACATGGGTAATTCTCACAGTAAGTTTGTTATAATTTTAAATTTCTTTTAACCTATACACATTTTATAGGTTTAAATCCTTTTCTAAATTGAGGTTAACAAGATAATAGAAGTACATTTCAAACATTTTTACACAAGTCAAAAGTACCAAAACTTCATTTCCTCACTTTTCCCCACTGTTGGAAAAAAAAAAAGTTTCTAAGCAAACACGGACTAAGTTCACCTTTATGAGCATTCTATTTCAAAATACAGTGAAGAAATTATATGGAAGGAAAAAACATTCGAAATGAAATTTTTATTTAAAATTAGTTCACGCAAGCATCCTTAACCGCCTACAGTGGGTAGCGCCATTCCCTCACAACAAGTTTCCCTCTCAGAATCCCACCAAAATAAATTTAAGTCAGCTTTTGGGTACTTATATACAAAACAAAAATATCGACGTGGGCCCCAAAACTCTTTTAAAACTAAATTATACTTCTTACTCTGTACTTAATTTTTCATAGGGAAACCACTGCCAGAATTCTGATTCATTCAAACATAATATTTTAAAAGCGTTTTTCTCTTACTTTAATTCAGCATAAACTAAATTTACTAAAAAGACAGATTAAAGAAAATTGCCACAACATAGTAAATTTCTGTCTCATTTTTATATGGCGTTTATCTAGCTTTATATGGCCTTTTGACAGTACCTAGGGGAACCATGAATCTATCTGAAAGGATAAAATCAGGTTATCTTTCTGACATGCGCCATTCTCTTACACCTGTCTTCTTTACAGTTAAATAAAACAAATAATAGCTTAAAAATTTATATACTCTGACATTAACAGCAATGGTCAGTAAAATAAAGCTGCACATACCACAACAACCACACAACTGCAGCCAACTACTTTTCTTGCCTTTCCTTCTTTGTCAAAGGTGCATAAACCAGCCCATTCTCCCAATTTTTTGTTACTATCAACCTGTAAATAAAAAAGCATATGTGAATAAAGAAATGCAAGTGCAAAAAATACAGTAGAACCTCATTTATTTGAATCAAATTTGTAGCCTGTCTTGAAACATTTACAGAGATTATAAGCACATTAAACATTTACTTTTTACTGTGATTTCTTGCTACATAAGCCTCTTTATACAAATCAAGTTTACAGTGGAGTTTTGCAGAATTCACCTTTAGGCCTTTTGATACCTAGAAATCCATAGGGGTCTTTTCGGGAAGGGAAGTTCTTAGAGTATTCACAATTTTGAGTCGTAATAGCTTGCACATACTGGTTTAAACCAATTCAAGCCGTCCATATGGCAGGATAAAGTACCTTAAATTGAGCAAACTTTTTAGGTCTAACCACCTAAATTTGGTACTTTTGTAAGACTTCAACAATCATGACTACTAGTCAGATTCGCAAAAAATCACTCACTATAACAAACTTCTACCATGGTTTAAATCAGTAACTTTCCAGGAGTGCAGATACCCTGTGTTTATACAAAAGATTGCACAAGGCTCGCTATTGGTTTAACTGAAATTAATTAAGGATCCATAACATATTCAAAATTTTTCAGGCATAACCCTTGCATAGAACAAATTGGGAAGATAATTAAATCTCCGGAAAAGGTAATTGTTTAAAAACTGTTACAGGAAATTGACATAAAGATATGCTAAATAAACCAATAAAAGCATAATGAAACAATGTTAGTTGCAATTTGTAACCACTTGTTACATTTTAAATCTTGGTATCTTTATTTTATACCATTGTCATATTTGTCAGTAAGGTGGTCCAAAACTTTGAAGGAATACATTTTTAAAAATCCTATCCTAAAAAATTATACCACCACTAGTCTCAACTTTCACATGAAAGAGTAAAAAAGTTTCTGTAAGTTTAGTAGCTTTTTTAAATTTAGTAAATTTTCATCATTATAATTCTACTAATTAATTTGAAAGAATACCAGTAATAAACAATGGAATCAAATTATGCAACAATACTATTACATTACTGTAATGTACCAAGAAGCTGAAAATCAAAAAAAAAAATGTTGCTGCCCCAAATTTTTCCAGGGAAAAATGGACAAAATGCCAGCAAGGGTCATTGTACTTTTAAACGGTCAAAAAGTAGGAAAAGTAGGACATTTTCACAAAAAAGTAGGACACTTGTACAAAAAGTAGGAAAAAGTAGGACAAGTATTTTAATGAAAAAATGTTAACACTTCAAAAAAAAAAAAAAAAAATTCAAAAAACATCATCAAAATAGAATTGATCTTTACAAACTTTTGCCTTGCCAACACATGTCATACATGCCAAATAATTAGAAACAATATCGGATTGTAGAGAAAATTACAACGTTAAGAAGGCACAAATAAGCAGATACTGCAGACACATGTTTCAGAGTTACAAGGAACACCTTTTTCAATGCAAAAAAATTGTGAGCTTATGGATGCACAGACATCTGACAAAAGCAACGGAAACAGAAGCAAACAGCTTAAAAAGCAAACATAGCGGATTACCTGAACACCAATATTTTTTTTTTTTAAGCCAAAAAAAGATCCAGTGGGAAAATAAAGATTGAACCGAAGCTTTCTACCAGGTACGAAATGGAAAGAAAGAATTCGATTGACGATACGATAAGCCAAAACATAATAAAAAACACCAAGCTAAACTGTTAACCGTAAGAACAAAAAAAGAGCAGAATGAAAGAAAGCGAATCGGTAAATGAAAAAAACAAAAAAGAAAACAAGTAGAAAATAGGAAAAATGCCAGCAAAATCAGAGGAATAAATTAGAAAGGGAAAAGGCAAAATTATACAAAAGGACGCCAAACAGCAGAAAAATAAGGAATAGCATTGAGATCGTTAACTAAGTCAGAACTGTTTTTCAAAATATGGAAGTATTCCCAAAAATCAAGATCTGATGGGTTGGGGCATTTTTGGACAATTTGAAAAGAATTAAAATCGAAAGAACGATTCTTTTTCCAACAATGTTGCGCAATACTGGACTTATTTAATTGTTGCTTTTTCACATAATTCTGATGTTCCTTTAAGCGGAATTTCAAAGCACATCGCGTTTGTCCTATATAAGAGAGATTGCAATTGCAATTAATTTTATAAACACCACAACTGTTAAGAGGATGAATGGGATCTTTAAGAGATGAGAAACATCGTTTATTCGTAGAAGAGAATACCACCTGGAAATTGAAACGTTTGAGAATCTTAGCAATCTGATAACTCACAGAGGGAAAGAATGGCAAAACAACCAAATTCTTTCTACTGAAAGTTCTCTTAACAACAGTTGTTTCGGATTTGTTAGAAAGTTTTTTAAAAATGGAATCAATCAAAGTATGAGGATAGTTTCTATCAAGAGCCACAGCTTTAAGATAGTTGAGTTCTGCTTTAAGAAGTTCTAGTGAAGAACAAAGATTAATAGCACGCTGAACAAAAGAATTAAATGCAGCTTATTTTTGACTAGGAGGGTGAGATGAAAGTCAATGAGGAAGTAACGAGACAGCAAACGGTTAGCGATAAACGGTAGTTTCAAAGCCGAATTCTGTACGAGAAACTAGAACATCAAGAAAGGAAATGCAATTATCCTGTTCTTTCTCACAAGAGAATTGAATATGAGGATCTACAGCATTTAAAAAGGATAAAACATCGTTATGGAACTGCTTATGGTTCATTAGAACAAAACAGTTGTCAACATATCTAATGTAAAATTGAAACTGTAATTTTTGGAACAACTCAACATCAAAATAATGCATGTAAATATCACTACGAATGGGGCTTAGTGGGTTACCCATAGCCAAACCATCTAACACAGTGTAAAATTGTCCATTAAAAACAAAAGAACATTGTTTAAGAGCAAGAATCTGAGAGTGTCACGCCTGTGATTCATGACGTCTCAGATTTTTTCCAAAAAATTACCAAATGTTTTGTTCTAAAGTTCAGTTGTTTAGTTTTTATGGATCCCTAAAGGTGAAGGTACGGTATCAAAAATTAAGTGGATTTTCAAGACATGTAAGTTGCTGTGAGCCAAAACTCATACCAGGAACTGTTGAACTCCAATTTTCTTTTTGTATATGGAATACAGAAGGTTCAAACTTTACAAAATTAATGTTAAATTTTAGGTAATTTGTTGCCGTAAGGTCAGTGAAGGTCCTCAAAACAAGCCATCTTCGACGTTTTTCATAATTTTTGAGGTCCAAAAACAGCTTGTGCATTTCAGTTGCTACGGCAAAAGTAGTGTGTTTGAAAGACCAGTGTAAGCACTTTAAAATAATGCATAAACAACCGAGGAAAGTTCAACGCGCTTTTAGTTGCGTAAGGGCCGAAATATGAAAAATGTCATTTTTTTCCGATATTCAAACGATCATAACTTCCTCTGCCAACAACATATTGAAATATTTTTTTTGCCAATGTCATACTCTAGTCTTTGTCTTAACAGAACTGTTGAGTCATTTGAGGTGAAATGTTAAAAAAAAATCCTACAAAAAATGTATTTTTTCCTGTGCATTTTTTGTAAAAAAAAAATTAAGCATTTCGCCTGAAAGGACTCAATTGTTCTGTTAAGATAAAGAATAGAGTATGACATTGGCAAAGAAACTATTTCAATATGTTGTTGGCAGAGAAAGTTATGACCGTTTGAATAATGAAAAAAAAAGACATTTTTCATATTTCGGCCTTACGCAACTAAAAGCACGTTGAACTTTCCTCGGTTATTTAAACATTATTTTAAAGTGCTTATACAGATCTTTCAAACAACACTACTTTTGCCGTGGCAACTAAAACGTACAAGCTGTTTTTGGACCTCAAAAACGCTAAAAAACGTCAAAAATGCTTTGTTTTGAGGGCCTTCACTGACCTTACAGCAACAACTTACCTCAAATTTAACATTCATTTTGTAAAGTTTCAACCTTCTATATTCCATATACCAAAAAAAAAAAATTGGAGTTCAACAGTTCCTGGTAAGAGTTTTAGCTCACAGCAACTGCCATGTCTTGAAAATCCACTTAATTTTTGATACCGCACCTTCACCTTTAGGGATCCATAAAACTAAACAAGTCAACTTTAGAACAAAACATTCTGGATTTGGTCTTTCCATAAGATAATACACATTTGGTATTTTTTTTGGAAAAAATCTGAGAGGTCATGAATCACCTCATAATGCTAGGCGTGACAGTTCCTCAGATTCTTGCTCTTAAGACATGTACGAGTAAGGAAAATTAATTCCTCAATTTCTTTAGAGGCAAAATGAAATTCTGAAAGTCTCCTTTGAAGGCATAACAATGCACCCTCAATGTAGTGTTTTCTTTGAAGGAAGAACAGGATAACTGAGATTTATGATTTGAAGATGTTGACTTGTTTGATACTGATCCATATGTTGCAAAAGTCATTTGACTTCCCTCCACAATATCTTTGACCGAAAGAACATGTATCTTCGGTTTTGAATGATTTAACAGCTGGCTAAGTCCACAACTGTCACAGCGGACAGTTTTGTTACAAAACCTACAATAAGCTTCAGAATTATACTTGGGACTCTTTTCACACCATATTTTCAGAAAGTGCCCATAATAGTCTTTTCCAAATTTTCTAATTTTCATGTGCTGCAAACTGCTTGAAATCACATCAATTTCGACTTTTGAAGAAAATTCAAGCTAAATTCTAAAGGAAAATCAAGCTAAAAAGTAGGAAAAGTAGGAATTTTTTGCTAAAAAGTAGGAACTTTAGCTAAAAAGTAGGACAATTCCTACTTTAGTAGGAAAAAGTAGGACGAAAATGAACCCTGTGCCAGCCCTGCACTATATGCTGGGTAACATATCAGATTGCAAAGCAGCCTCACACAATAAATCTCTTAATAGGACACAACAGTCTGAGAAAAATATTAAGCTTGCAGACTTTTGCCCTCTACAGCCCAAATGCTGCATTGAGAAAATGAGTCTCATAATAACTCTTTAACTTTCTTTTAAAATGAATTTAGCAAAAAACAGCAAATTTGGCAGTGAAGCAAAATTTATTCAAAACTTTTGCAAACAAAAAAAAAAGTACCTCTGGCCAGACCAGAGTACCAAAGCAATAATTATAAGCAACAGTTCACACATGCTTTTAAAACCTTGATTTTGTTCTTATTTGAATGAAACAAGAGTAAAATAAGGAAATTTTCATTCCGTATTTTATAAATATTCTTCACTTAACTAATTAAACTACTCACTTTTAGCAGATTGATCTGATGTTCCGCACAAAGAGCCTCAACGAGCTTGACATAGAGGGGTTCATCACAGTTTGTTGCCAATACACAGAGAAGTGCCTGTCTCTTGTCAAGGGATTTTGCTGCTTCATGCAGACCTCGAGATAATCTACCATGTGTTAGGGCAATCTTCAGGACCTCCTGCAGGGCAGTATTTACATCCATCTCGCCCCCTCTGTTGGTAGCTTCCCTGCAGCAATAAATATAATTGTAAAACACCTTTTTAAAAAATCATAAAAAATAAATTACTCAGTAGAGAAAAAAAAAAGTATGAGTTATAATCCACCAATATCCGTATTATCTTAGTAGGATTAAAAAATGCTTCATTTTTACTGACATTGGTCTAATGACTGCAGGTATTTTTCTTCAGAATGACTTGCACTGGAATTGTTGCCCACCAGATAGATGTTATCAAAATGCATCACAATAATAAATGTATAAGATTCGACTTTTCAAAAAACAAACAAGGATACTGATCTAATGTTCAGCATGCTCAAACAATAAAACACGTAGCAATATTGTTTAAGGAAGATTATGTCTGGTGGGATTAATTTATCACTGATTAGAAGTTAATACCCCCTTCCACATTCATGTCTGTTTTGCTGCAATAATGTATAAGCCATCATAAACCGTTATTTATGATGAAAAAATAAAGCTGAGAAAACTATTTGTAATATTAAGAGCTATTCTCAATGACTTTTTATTAATGTCATATACTTATTTAAGACTTAGTAAGCACGTAGGAGTAGACGGTATGAGATAAACACATTTCATTTATCAGGGGTCTGTCCAGGATTTTTCACAGGGTCCGTTTTTTGTGAAAAACTAAATAATTTTGTAAAATAAAATAATTTTGTGAAAATCAAACAATTTTGAAAAAAAATTTTTTTTTGAATTTAATAAAAAATAAAAAAAACATTCCATTTAGTTTCCTCTTAAAAAAGCGTATTAAACATCAAAAATGCGAAAAATCCGATTTCTGTAGCGGATGCAAACAGATTGCAGTTTGCTAAGTGATGGCATCAAAAGCATTAGAATGGAATATTAACGAATTTATTTTGATATTTTTTTTTCAATTTCATTTTAAAGGTCCATGATAAACATATTATTAATGTCTGTTGACACAATTAATGCAAAAATAAAATAAAACGATCCATTCAGCATTTAACATTTAGACTCATAAAAGATCAGTTAATTTTGCTTCAAAAAATTTTAAATAGTGATCTGAACGAAAAATAAAGCGAATTTTCATTTTTTTTGCCTACTAATAAAGAGTAATTAGTTTGAAAAATAAGTAAAATTCGATTTTCATATCGGATGCAGAGATCACATTTTTCAAAATGAAAGCATCATAAGTATAAAAATAATTTATTAAATTCAAATAATTTTAGAATTACATTTCATCAAGTTTATATGATGAATGTCATTAATAATCACCGACATAGTCGCCGAAAATTCGGTAGGGAGACGTAGCAAAACAGACAATACCGGGCTTCCAATTTTAACAGACGAAAAAAATACATTAATTCCTGAATATAACCAAAACACCACCCCCTTGTAAGCAAAAAAAAAAAAAAAAAAAACGGATAATTTTCTGCCAAAATAAGGTCAAAACGTCGCAGAAAAGACATCAGATGCTATAATTATAAATAGCTGATAAGCAATCCCATTTTTTTCTAACCCTAGCTATCTGTTTGCAGTTCTAAGTTCATTTCGCAGATAATTGCTATAATAATTATTATTATTTTGTTTGTTTGTTTAAGTCAAGAGCAGTGAGAAAAACCCCTACTCTGTATTTCCAGAGAAATCTATAACAACAACATCCCAGCAAGCCATTGTAACTGCCATATGATAAAACAAACAAGAACTAGTAAAGCAAAACAACTACCTTTTTAAAGTTGTTAATTACTTTAAAAGAAACCAACAAAAAGTGCTTCATTTTATGTTAAAGATTTATCGCTTGCCAGGCAGGAAGTGCCGACTTTTTTTTTTCGCAAAATTGTCGGATAGGCAATTCGCTTCTTTAACTTCAGAAAAGGCTCAAAAATTATGGGATTTAAACACAGAAATATGCTATGCGTTATTTTGATTTCAGATTTGCTCCTTGAATGAATAATGTATGAAATGTCTGTTTTGTTTGATCAGCATTTTGTGAAAGTTCTGTTTCGCTTGATCGTATTTTTGTGAAGGGTCCGTTTTGCTCGATCGTATTTTTGTGAAGGGTCCGTTTTGCTTGATCGTATTTTTGTGAAGGGCCCGTTAACGGACCCGAATTTCCTCTGGCCAGACCCCTGTTATTACTAAATGGTCAAAGGCGGCTCAATTTTGCCTGAAGTACTCTTCGCAACAAATACAATTTACGTCAATGAATCTACACTATGAATCGAGAATTCATGCTGCACTCAAACCGGAACCATACCATTGAGATATCGGATGAATTTACTTTTTAACAAAGAGTAGAAAACTCAATTAAGGACAGTAATTAGCAGCAAAAGAATACAAAGATACATTGTACGATCAATAACTAGTATTTAACAGTAAATAAAACTTACACTTCTACGTCCGACATTTTGGAACCTTGATATTGCTTTTGCCTAAAAATTCAAAACATCAGAAATCAATACAAAATGCTATGAAATTAAATAACATTAATTAAAATAAGATGTTTACAGATTGAATAATCAAATTGTATCTTACCAATTTTCACGTTTTTATTTACCACTTTGAAGACCAACCAATGCTATGAGTGTTGCCAAGCAAAAAAGGAGAAATTTGAAAAATAAACTACTTCACTGCATCATGGGCTGCACTAGATCTTTAACATTGATGTTCCTCCATAGCGATGAACTTTTTATACTATCTATCTGGGATTACTTCAATAGAATATTTATATTGACGGATTACTTAAAAACAATGAACTCTACTGTATGGAAGAATTTTCTCCCTGTGTTCTTTTTTTTTTACTGCCCTCGTGACTACAGGAAAAAATTATTTATGTTTGTTTTGTTTCCTGGTTTCAAAGCAAGTTCCGGTCCGGGACGAATCTTTCTGTATACGTTTCCGGTTAGTGTCACTTCTTGTTGATGTTTTAGTTCTTGAATGTACTTAATTTTAGTGCCTTATAAATTTACTATGATGGGAATTTCATAATATCTAATTGCATTCTTCTTCATTAATTGCAAAGTAAGTATCTATAATTCTCAAGATACAAGCTAGAAAAGTAGTAATCGAGTGGATTTTAATTTTATGTGGATTTGTTTTGATGTGTTAAAACGCTAACATTTTCGATATTTTATGTTTATTTTACAGATTTTTTTTTTCACTGATTTTTTAAAGCATTCATTGATGAGAGGAGCGAAAACTTCGAACACTAATGCGGGAAGAATGTTTATCTGTGTATCCTGACTGTACACGTTTAATATTCACAGCAACTATTTTAATATGAAAAAAACAAATAATCACCGAAATATTTATAAGCAAGATTTGAAAAAATAGAAAAATAATGCAATATTTTTTCACAATGACTTTTTCCAAGTAGTTCCACCAAATATTTTTTATGCTTTAACTCTTTATGTGTGTGCGTGTGCTTTAATTTTTGCTTCATTTTGCACGTTGTATGACGTTTTGATCGAAAACAGTGTCCATCATATGTAAATGAAAATACATTAATTTCGCAAAGCTAGGGGTTTGAGAAAATATTTATGAACTAGATTTGCAAAAATAGACCCCCCTCTGAGCCCTCTAAATGATGCAGCTGGGAGGGTGGGTACAATTAACCTCCCCTAATCCTCTGCATGACAAGCCTGCTAAAATGCTATTCCTAGGCATTCTCTCTTCTTTACAACCCATCTACTGAAATATAAATTTGTATGGATTTATGCCTTAGGCGTAACTTAACATTGTAAAGTAGAGAAGCAAGGTGGAAAAAAAAGTGAAAGAAAGTTCTTTGCTTAAAAACCAAAGGTGCAAAATCAGAAAATTGCAACAAGTTTGGAAAAGTGGGAAGGAGGGGGGGGGGAACGTCCATGTCATAATTCAGTCCATGTTTCATGCTTACATTTCATTTTTAACCTTAATTACATTTGTTAATGTAACTTGTGAAAAAAAAAAGGGGGGGGGAGTTTCTCTTTTGAAGATCTGCAATAAGACTCGTATGCAACAGTGTTTCCCTTTCTATTTTTTTTTCAACTTAATTTTTTTTTTAGACATTGAGTTCATACGGGTGAGTCTGAAACTCATATTTCACATTAAAAAAAATCTGATATGGACCCCACACTACTTCCTTTTACATGTAAATTTCTTAGTAGTTGACTTAAGTGTAAAAAATGTGCTTTGAGTGAGCAAGGTAACAATTCAAAAATTTACTCCCCTAATCTGCCACGAAACAATGCAAAAAATATATTACAATGGTTAATTTTCTAAATATTGCTGAATTTAATATCATTCAGTGAATTTTTCGCAAAATATCGCCAATAGCGCCAAGTTGAACCCAAATTCAAAAAATTATTTTTTCGCCAAATTTGTCGCAAACTTGGCGATATTTTGCCAAGTTGGCGTCAAACACTTGGCAACCAAAAGCTTGCCGACATATCGCCAAGTGGTCACGCCAATTCATATCACTTGAGTCTGCATTGAAATTAACACTGATTTACCCCAAAAAAGGGGTAAAACATCCCTTTGGGAACATTCAAATGTAACCACAAAGGGAGGTGCACAACTAGATCATCCTCAGAGCCAACATACCAAGCTAGAAGCTTCTACGGCATATAGTTTTTGAGTTATGCGACCCACATCCGCACATACTATACAGACGTCACGAGAAAACTCGGGGGTGGTTGAAAAGGATTTTTCGACTGCTTACATGTTGGTAGGTACATATGCATGTGCTGACAGGTCGAAAAAACTGAATATTCATTCGGGGGTGAGCAAAATCAAAATTTAGACTCAAATTTGTGTGATTTTCTTTTCGCGATCACAATACTTCCTTTACTACGTAAAAGGAAGTAATAAAGCAAACCCTATGGGTTAAGAAGATTGTTTTAAATGGTTTTTTTAATAAATATTTTGGAGGGAATACTACCAGGAGTCCCCCAACTTGATACAAATGTAATGATTTTGAACTTTTACCTCTCTAACCCCTCAAAAGAATTGTTGATGGTTATGTGCTCCCTTCTCCTCCAAATAAAAATCATGGCCATAAAACTAAAAAACTAAAAAAAAAAAAAAAAAATGGAGAGGTGAAATTTTCAAATGTGGGACCTGAGGGGAAATAACTGGTCATATTTATGTTCAATGGGTCATTTTACGTAAGATAAGTAAGAGTTATGTCAGAAACATTTTGGAGGATTTTTTATTTTATTTTATTTATTTATTTATTCCACAATAAATAATCAAATGTGTTTTGGAAACCAAAAAACGTATCAATTTTAAGGATAAATGTTCTTTGATAAACAAGATGGAGTGTTTTTATCATCTTTTCAATTTGTTTCCAATCTTCAATGATGTTCTTTTTCAGATGTCCTCTTTATGGAGTCATTTCACTCACCAAGGAATCCTTGTAATTGCTGCAGCTTCCATCTGCTACTTTAATGCCCTACAGTGTGGTTTTGTGTTTGATGATATGTCGGCCATCAGAGATAACAAAGATCTTCGACCCTCGACACCCTTGCGAAACCTTTTCTTCAATGATTTTTGGGGAACACCCATTCACAAGGTGCATAACTTCTTTTTTGGTTTTGAAACAGCTGATGGAGGTTAAAATAAAAATATACAAGGTGTAATTTTTCAAACACTTTAATTTGAAAACTTTGTCTGAATGACTTGATATTTCACTAGAACAATTCTGAAGCCATGAAAATTTGTTTGGCGAAGTGAAAAAATAGTTCCGAAATGTGTTTTAATGGACAGCACTTTTGAAGTATTTCATGGGGAAAAGACTATACTAAAGAAGTTCTTTTGAATACTGAAATGTTGTTAGTCAAAAAAAAACTCTATCCTAAAGGTTTGTGAAAAAGACAAAATATATCAGTAGACAAAATTGCATGTTACAAGGAAAACAATACTTACATAGTAACCCCACTGCAGCTACAGGTTTGCAAGGGCGGATCCAGAAATGTATCAAGGGAGCGGGCGTTTTTTTAACTTACCCTTTACTGCATGTACTATAGTTTACAAATGTTGACCACAAATGTTTCGGTCTTCAATTTTGAAATGTTTCGGGATTAAAGCCCCAAATCTACTTGTCTCTAACATGAAAAATAGGCGAAAAATGTATTTTTGAACTTCTATGTTGAAAATGTACTGAGGGAGAGTCCCTCAAGGGAGGGGCGATCGCCCCCCTTGTATCCGCCCTTGCAGGTTTGTCGCTTAAAGCAGATTTTGTAGTTTATTTGGTTGGAATTTTTGGCAGTTTTAGGTAACTGCATGCACATGCAACCCCCCCCCCCAAAAAAAAAGAAAAAGCCAAATAAATTACTAAATCTGTTTTAACTGCCAAATCTGTTTGCTGCCATGTTGCTACTAGTATAAGAGCATAATTTGCATAAAGGCGTGCAATAGATTGCATATGGGCATAACCTATGCCACAATGCATGCCCTGCAGCACAGGTGTGTGAACTACCATCGCTTATATAGATGGTATCCTGTGTATGTTTTGCTGTAATGACTTCAAGGTCTCAGAATAATGTCGTGTCTTCCCGCAGGAGCACAGCCACAAGTCATACCGTCCTTTGTGTGTGCTGACGTTCCGCCTCAGCTATGCTTTACATGGACTTGATCCTTGGGGATACCACCTATTTAACGTCCTGCTCCATGTTGGAGTGTCTCTGTTATACCTGAAGTGAGTATTTTTACATTTTTCACCAGCATCTTTCTCTAGTGACATAATCATGCTCCCATGGAGTTCTCTTTTCTTAATCATTTTGCTTCAAAAAGAAAAAAATCTTGTACTTTTTTGTCTTTTAAAGCAATCAATGATATATGTAAAATTTATTTTTCTTTGAAGAACAAGCTACTCTGGGAGAAGTTGTATTAAAATATGCAAAGCCTTAAACAGAAAAGTAGATACCATAGTTTAGAACCGCCCTCTTTTTTTATTGCTTCTGAATCATTGAGTGTTGATTTTAGAATGACATTTTGTCTACAATAAATCCCAAAATGTCACTCTGAAATTGCTGATCCCAAAGCTGCTCCAATTGCGGCGATGTGTGCTGCCGAATACCACCTGCTCCAAAGTACACCCCCTTTTTTTGTTTACAATGTAAGTTAGAATTGTGATATATGATCTAATTTCTTACTTCTTCATTAATAAATGAAAATTTTTCTCTGTAAATACTGTGTTCTTTAACTTCAAATACATGATATTAGCCTAGTTTTAACACATTAAATTTTGAGATAGAATTGCTCAACTGCCATGTATTACTTTTAAATGGAAGTTAGAAATCCCTTGTCGAGACATTATGAACAAATACTTTTGCTGTACAAGGAGTGAAATTTATGGCAGAATTGTTTAAGAAAGATAAAACATAAATATTAGAATCTGATTGTATATTTCAACTAGTATATTTTGACTGTGCTAAGAGTACTAAAATGTAAGATATTTCGATATCATAGGTACAGAATACTTTCTTGGAATTGAGCAAAATAATGGCTAGTTTCTAATTATTTATTAAAAAGTTCTTTGATTTCTCCTCCAGGCCAAAACAGTTTTTAAAGTCATAATCCTAATGCATATATTTCCATGTAAATGAAATGCCCATGTGCTTTCCATTTTCAGGCTGTGCCGATTCTTTCTACCTTCAAATGCAAGTTTTATTGCAGCTTTGTTGTTTGCCGTTCATCCCATCCACACTGAAGCAGTAAGTTTTTTTGCTGCCAGTCATTTAGCTCCTTTTCATAAAAATGTAACAGCACCTTTGTTTATGTTTTATTACTTTCCGCACATTGAACATCTTTAATAAAAGGGACGCTTCTCAAAAATTAGGTTTTTTGGAAATACCTCTGTCAAATGCACTTTAGTACATGGGCGCCCATAGGGGGGGCTCGAGCCCCCCCTTGGAAATTAGTTTTTTTTTTTTTTGCTTTTAGTGCTATTTGTTTTGTTCAGAAAACATTTTTTCTTCACACATTAATGAATAAGTTATTAAAAATGCCAAATTTTAATAACTCTAATCTGCACTGAAATCGCTTTCAGAATTATAACATTGTGTCTCTTCCTCTTCCTACATTCTTACATAGAAAAACAAAGGCAGATTCGTGGGTCAAACGACGCCACATTTGCATGGGAAACTCCCTATATCTGCGGACTAGCGGTTAAGGAGGATGGCAAGAAAATTCGGCAGTTTTTGGCGTTTGGAATTTGGAAAAAAGAAAACTTTTTTTTCTGTTTTACATTACAAAACATTTCTGGTTTCGGGAGGGAAGGGGGGGGGTGGCTGTTCTAGATTCTTTGAAATCATTTAATACCTTTTTGAAACTCCTTAAAAAGTGCTTCAATTGTATTTCTTATCAAACTATGAATTAACTGAATGGCCGGAATATTACTCTTTCGTTAAATCATTTTTTAAATCTCTACACTATTTCTTTAAAAGGATTTTATGCGTGTTATACTATTCATCATTTAATACTATTAAGTGCTGTTTCTGTCGGTGAGTTAGGAAACTGATCATAAACTACTATATAACTGTACTGAAAATCGATGTAAGCAAGTGATGATGTGTTTATCTTTTCACCTCCCTCTTCTTCCTCTCTGTTAATTGATGTGAATCGTTTGTTAAACTACGAGAAAAAAAAATATGTAGATAGATCTTAATTTGCAAAAGAATGCTGAACGTTTACAAATTTTTTGTTTGTCTATTTTCCAACATATTTTTGAAGTCCCAATTGCCCCATAAAGGGCCTCAAAATGCAGAATTGGACAGTTTTTTTTTTTCAAAAATTTCTCCGGGGGAGAAATACCCCGCTCCCCCCTCCCCCCCCCAGAATTACGAATATTCTACTCCACTTAAAAGCGTTCGTTGCATCTCTCTTTTGATTCCCCTACCCCAATAAAGATCAGTCCAAACAATAGATAACAAAACCTAATAAAAATTAAAAAACACAAGAAAAAGTGGGCGGGGAGGGGGGGCTAAGAAAAAAACAATAACAATTAAGTCAGAGTAAATTAAAAAAATTTATATCTTAACAAGTCTAGTAGCTTCATATTCTTAATAAATAAAAGAAACACACACATTAGTTTACAGTTAAAAGATATATATATCTTATCGTTTAACTGTAAACTATTAGGAAAATATCTGAGGCCCCCCATAAAATTGCGCATATGGGCGCCCATGCTTTAGTACACATTACATGTGAAGCTAACCCATTTTATTCTAGGAATAATAGTTGCAGCTAAAAAACAATGTGTACCCTTATTATACTGCCGATTGTGGAAGGGGATGTGGAGTTTGAAATAGGCACAACTTCGATAGTCAGTTTTCGTCAAGCAAAATTGGTACAAAACGTATTCAATACTTAGAAGGTTTTTAAAATCAACTTTGATAAAACCCTTAATTGTAATTTTTTATTCATTCTCTATTTAATTGTGTGTAATTAAAAATCAGTTGTTTGTAGTAATTTATCAAAGGTTCTTTTTTCGAACAAGACGGAGAATATTACATGTCTTAGCGTCATGAATATATGATTTAATATTGTTCCGAAATGCAGCAGCAATGTAAAATATCAGTTGACTTATATGTTTTACTAAGAAATAAATTTTACTAAAGAACTTAGGAAAAAAAATTCTTTCAAAAAAAATTTATTTAGTAATGTACCAACATTTTTTATGTTTCCCCATTGTACAATATTTTTATAGCTATTTTAAGCACTTTTTTTTTTTATTAATATAGAAACATTTTAGCTGAGACTAAGTAGTACAACTTTTATGTATGTAACTATTTCAATATTAACACCTTAATATTGCCTCTGCCTGGACATAATTTCTTTCCTTTTTTTTTTTTTTTTTTTAGAATTTACACATTTAATGTTCAAATATTTCAAAAGTTTCATGAAGATTTTTAGTTTCCTTCCTTAAATTTTAATTTTGTTTCTCTACATGCTTGCTTTTCCTTAATAATAGTTTTCAGCATTGCTTGAATTGTTTCAATCGTAAAATGGATTCTTTATTATTTGGAAATATGTTTAAACTAATACACAGCTCAAATCTGAGCAGAAACTGACTCATGGAGAATAAGTCAAACGTGATGGAACTTAGAGATTAATTCGCAAAGAAAAAAAAAAATAATTATTATCACACTAATAACTTGATAGTATATCTATACATAAATATTGTTTGATTGTAGGTATTGGTATTGTCACTTATCTGAATCTATTTTAATTTGTATTTGGAATTAGTTTATGGTTATTTATGATATTTTACATCTTTTTAATTGAATTTTTAATGGAAAGAGTGAGTTTTAAACCACTGTTTATGTAACAAAAATTACAGGCTAATTTGTCAACTACTTTTCTGTAATTCTGAAAAAAAAAAGAAAAAAAGAATTGATCATTGGAAGTTCTTGGATACTTTTAGCTATATAATGTATGTTTGGTATAAAACGGAACTCTTATTTTTCTTAATATTCATCCTCTCTTCTACAGGTAACTGGTGTGGTAGGCAGGGCAGAAATTCTATCCTCCATGTTTTTTCTCTTAGCATTTCTTTCTTACATCAAATGCAGCAGCTCCTACCAGAGTACAGGTATGTTCAGTCTTATTTCCTTGAGGTTCTCTGCTTCCATGCACCTTTTCCATTATGGCTGTTAAAATAGTATGCATTCTGCTGTAAGGAAAATATACAATGAGCTATTTTTTCCTGTGCTTTTGATAGGAAATGAATATCATTCGGACCTGTGTCAGGATTTCAAATTATTTTTGGATTTGGCTTCAGTGCAGGTCACTGTTAGTGTTATTCTGTTGTAAAATGAAAAGTTTTTGATCTGGTCGTATTTGAAATGTAATTTGCTTATTGCTTTAATTATTGCTCCAGTTTCAGTTAGGCATGTATAGTACAATGTTGCTATTGTACCTTAAAATGTCTAACTCAAGCAAATACAAATCTATTGATAGTGAACTCATAAATTTTGGTAGTAGTGCCTTTTTTTTTTTTTGTGTGTGTGTGTGTGTGTGACTATTTGGTGCTTAAATAAATTCCATATAGCAATTGTTTGGTTCTTTAATGTCAAATAATTCAATTAACTTTATCATAAGTATTTTTATTTTGTTGTGAAAAGTTTAGTTGTATGTAACATATTATAGTGTTTTCCCTAGAAACCATTCAATGAATTAAGAGCTGGTAAATTTCAAGGTAGCAAAAGGAATAAGACTGCTTTTCAAGTTTAAGTTCAGTTCTTTTACTTTTATGAATAAACTAGCTTCCAGGGCATCTAGATTAGCTTCCTGCAGCATGTTGATGCATAACGTGCCCCTGCCCCCCTAACTTTTACCTCTTTCTGATGTTATATTATTTAATATAATTTAATGTTCATAAGATTTTGAGACATACTATGTACATGGCCTGCTAATGAGCTTCATATTTGATTTAGTTAAGCCTTCATTCAAAATTCTTGTTATCATTATTATTACTGTTTCATATCAACCACGTTTTGTAACAACAGATTTCATATTAGATCATTTATGACAAATCGCTTTAAATTTGACTACTTAGTGATTGATATTTTCGTTAAATAAAATCATAACTATATAAACTAAAACTAATGAGGCCTGAAAAATTACCAATCTATCGATACCTGGTTTGATTGACTTTCAGTTCATTGGCGCTCAGGAGGAAGAAACATGACATAGATAGAAACAGGCACGTGCCGTGAACGAACGCCCAGGGTAGGCAACTATGAGATAATTTGTGGAATAATAATACATATGTTGAAAGAAAGCATATGCTGCTAACTAATAAAACAGTACGAATATGAATGATATTTACATAGTCCCTGGTATAAACAGAAATAAAAATATTTTCATCTGATTCTATAGAAAATTCAATCTTTTTTCTTTCATTGTGGTGAAAATATCTGTGACTTTCATAAAAATTGAAAGTGGGGGTCTTGTTTCATTTTGTTCACTTTCTTTTTCCATGGATATCAAAACAAGAAAGCAAGGTTGTTAATTTGTCATTCTGTTCCTTTTGTTGCTCTTATGTCCGAGTATATTCGCGCTAAAGAAAATTGTGGCTGGTCTCAAAATTAACTGCAACAACATCAGTTTCTGGAAATAGTTGGCTCAGTTCACTTTTCAAAAATAAAATCAAGTACATTTTTTATACATTTGTCAAAAAAAACTTGTTCCCATAAATATCTACAAATCTGCAATCCGTCTTATATTGTCAAAAAGTTTCGGTACTTTTTTTCTAGACTGCTGAATGCATCCTTATCAACTCTAAAAGCTAATTTTTAAAATTGACTTCCATATAATAATGATATGAATTTTATAATATTTTGTCGCTTTACTTCGTAAGTCTTTTTATTTTCAAAAAGTTTAAACAGAACAACTATCCTGAGGTTTCAACTTAAACATGGGAAACAATATGACAAATGAAAAAAACGAAACATTTGAAACAAACAACCATATAAAAACGAATCAAGATGCCAAAACTATTGAGAATTTTGCTAACGCTCACCGCCCTTCACATAACGTCCAAATTGCAGCAGAGAATCGAAGAAACAGGCAGAGAAAGAGTAGCTTTCGTGCTGATCTTCGTCAGCTTCGCGGGCCAGATAGGCTGATTTTATTCTGCCTTCAAGGTCGCTTTGGCTAACGCGAAGCGGGGGAAAAGTGCGGCACGGGGGTGTTTTGCATGCTTAGCATTGCATAGATACGGAAGTCGAAAAGCAGCGTCGGTCGCTGCTTTTCAAGTGGACTAAAATAGAAAAATTATATATTTTTTCTTTTTGTGTAAACCTGTGTAAAACCGAAATATTTTTTTTCTAATCAACGCATTAAATGTCATTGAATGAAGTGGTGAGGTTGGTCTATTTTCTTCGTAGCTAGGCACTGCCTACCTTGCTTACCCAGACGGCAAGTCCCTGGATAGAAAGAAAGATAGAAAGATACTCAGTTTTTAATATAAGTAGATGAACGGCATCAATTGTACTTGTTACAATAATTGGATTTTAGACTACCAAATTTTTTATAGCAAATCAAGCAAAGGAAAATCTTATCAGTGAATTATACCTATATGTACTTGATGTTCTTTGAAATAGAAGCTTATAAATATTAAACATTCAGACACAAAATAAATACTCAAATATACAAAATATACAACAAAATAAATACAGTAATACACTCAAAATAAATACAGTAAACTCCGGGCTATCTGCAGAATAGGGTGGCACTGTAACTAGGGATGAGCGAACAATAGGTAAAAACGATATTAGTGTATGCAATAGCTAAAAAAAGTTGATAACACAACACATACATTTAAATTATATGCATTAAAATAAAGACAACTTTGAATGTAAAAATATCTTGAAAAGCTAAAAAAGACCAATAACGCACTCACATTTTTTGCATTCAGTAAATCATCACCATAAAAAGGAAAACTAAATTGTAAAAGACCCATGGATAATCCAACCACGGGTAATCGATAGTTTACTTTAGCTCAAAAGAAAAAGAAAGTGAAAGGGATTTACCTTTTTTTGAAAAATAATTAATTTATTAATTTATTTATTTTGAATAGCCAGAAAAATAGTCAATGTTTGTTTCCCATTTTGTGCAGAATGGTGTCCATTGCTGCTCAGTCTCGTATTTATTGTTTTGGCCACTTTGTCTAAGGAGCAAGGGATAACTGTTGCTGCAGTATGTATTATGTATGAAGTACTCATTGTGCAAAAGGTAAGTAATGGTAAATCTCTGATACAGTGCTTACATAGCAAATTTTTTTAACATTAAGTATTTTTTGCTATACATAATTGCAATATATTGCTTTGTTCATTTTATATTTGTGCAACTATTTTGCTTTAATTAATCAAAATAAAAATATTTTATGCTCTGAGTTATGCTCTTTATTTTATGCTCTGATAATCCTAAAATCCAAACCACTTTTGGTTCTAAGATAAGTGGATTTTTACCGCTCTTTTATAATGTAGTAGGTGATAAACAATGCAACTGCTCAAAACTAAAATTTGAAAAGATGGCCTTAACCAAATGCTTTTCCAACTACAGCACTAATATCAAAGGAAAAAAAAAACTTCTTTAAACCCTACCTGATTTTATATTATAATATCGAAAGCTGATTTTGTGATTTATCTAATCTCATAATTTGCTGAGCAACTTTAATGTCAACAAACACCTTAATGTGATATAAAAATATTGCAGAATATTTTCACATTTTGAAATATGTATCATAGAATGATGTATAGATTATATCAGGCTGATATATTCATTTTACATTATGCGCTTTTGTGATTTTTCAAAATCATAGATTAAGTAAAAAAAGGACAAACATTTTGAGGGTCTTTAGGTACCTATAAAATTTTTAAAATTAAATAAAATTTTTAAATGAATCCATTTGTTCTTCTTAATACCTGGAGACATGAGTTTATCTAGCTTGAAATTGAGCTAATTCTAGCCTTGTTTCCATGAATATTAAATCTTCTTTAAGAAAAGCATCCAATGAAAAAAGAAGCTTGACACATATTCCATCTATATACATAAAAGACTACTTTTGAAAACGTATGTCCGGGGTAATCTTCCAAACTACTGGACCGATTTTAACCATTTTTTCACCGTAGATAGCTACAGTAACAGGAAGCAGGATAAGCTATAATTTATTTCTAAAAAGCTTAGTTTGAAAAAGTTATTATGGAAAACAGTTAATTTTATGTCATTTCCCCATTAAATGATTAAATTTTCAACCCATTGTTGCAAAAATTTGGTGCCATGCAGCAACAATATTGATTGTAATCACATTGAAAATTTTGAACCAAGGCTTCTCTGGAGTAAGTATGGAATTTATTGCCTTCTAAGGATTTTTATATTTATCTGAGCCAACAATCGCTAACGGGTGAAACAAAAAAAAAAAAAAAATTGATTTTGGCAATAGTTAGAGAATAGAAAGTGTTTATAGTCAAAAAAATTTCTAAATTAGGTACATAAGATGTTTTCACCTCACCAATGTTGTCACAAGGATAGAAACTAATAATGGGACTTATTTAACGAGCAATATTTGGAAATGGTTAATTTCAGTGCGCTTGATACTGTAAATATATATTTATTTTAATATACCAAGCTTATAACATTTTCTATTTACTCAAACATTATTTGTAGCTTGCTATTTTTTTTAGCTTGCATTATTTTTTTTATAGTTTATCCATAACATAGCCATTGTTTACAGAAGTAGCCATTATGTTTATAGATATGCACTTTAGTGTTGGGAAATTTATGAATGAGTTTCACTAAACCACCCTACACCCACAAAAACCCGGGCAGGGCCGGGTACCCGGCTAGTGCTCACATAAAATGACTGAAAGCTTGTGTTGTGAATTTGATTTTGGAGCTTTTATGTCACAGGAACTATCACAACTGTGAAATGTATCATAGGATTTTAGTTAAATTCACACACTGAATATTTGACTAGAAGTTCGTTCCAAAGATAAAACAGCAGGTGTAACATTACTTTCATCTCAGTTTTTAAGTTGGAAATTGCATTAAAGAACAACTGTCCAAATTTTTTATTCCTATTATTTATGATGTAATTTATTTACATGTCGTACTTGAAGTTGTAGATTTTAACATTTTTTTTTCTCTGACAGCTTAGAGTATCAGACCTGTTGCATGTGGCATACTCCATGGCATCCACCAAAAGCAGTCCACCCCTTTGGCTGCGCACTCTTTTATTAAGAACAGTGGTAATAGCAGCAGCAGCTATTGGCCTGCTTTTAGCCAGACTTGCCATCATGGGTGCACGACTGCCAGTCTTTACAAAGTAAGTTCAATTATCACAGATACATCTGGTGCTTATTGAAAAATGGTTAAGTTTTCTTCTTATTTTAAAATGATTCTCTTGGATTTTACCATTTCTGGATGTCCCCATTCACAGTTGACTCAAAAGAAAACTTTCTTCTCTGATGATGATTTGTCTATAATTATGCATTTACAAATCATGTATTTTAGTCACTCAGCAGTGAGCTCTCCAGAAATGTTGTGCAATTGTAACTGCTGTAACTTTTATCAAATCGCATAAGCAAAAAAACTTTTCAAACAGTTGCATTTATTGAGATGATTTTGTCTTTTATGTCAGTGTTATGCTTTTTCTGATTTGTAAGAAGCATGTGTTACTCATGGCTTCATTATCGATGATTTTATTCTTGGATTCTTATCAACATTTTATCGTTTGAGTGTTTTGGCATCCCATGCTTTATTGTAAATTTTATAAATGATTTGAAAGTGTGTTTTTCAAACTGATCCGGTCCCATGTTCCTCTTCTAAGATGACATGATCTATCATAAAAATTGATCAATTTTGTCTACTTTAACAATTCCTTTTTTCTTAGAAATGAACTTATTCTACTGCTTTGGCAACTTGCTTCTACCTTATCCTCATATAAAACAAAATAATAACTGTTGAAGCTAGTAAATGGAGATTTCTGACCTATAAAATGCCCGCATGTATTTTAATCAATATGTGAAATGCCCCCCCCCCTTCCCCCATGATAGTAATAGTTTTTTTTTTGGCAGGTTTGACAACCCAGCAGCCACTTCTGACTTCCCTGCGAGGCACCTCACCTATAATTATCTTTTGCCCGTGAATGCTTGGTTACTGTTCTTTCCCTTTGAGCTATGCTGTGATTGGACTATGGGTACCATCCCACTCATTGAGTCAATACTGGATCCTCGCAATTTGGCCACTCTCCTATTTTACACAACACTAACAGCCTTGCTCTTGAGATCTGTATCCTCCAATTCCAGGCACTTTCATCTTGTGTCCATGGTGAGTTCAACCACCAGCATTATTGATATTTTATTTGCTATTCTAAATAGTTTCCGCAATATACATGAATATTCTTTCATTCAAACAATCTAAGGAAGATTAAAAGGCATCACGAGAATAGTGCCGGATGACTGAAATGTAGTTTTAGTACTTGGGCTGAGAGCCTGTAGCTGGTCGTCATCTTTTGTATTTGTATTTGTATCAAAGTATTATGTAAAACATTACTTTTTGTTTTAGTATTACTTCAATATTTCCAGAACTAAGGTTGTTCATTATTGAATTTGTAAAATGTTTTTTAAATTAAATTAATTGTATAAAATTGATTAAAACCATTAAAAAAAAGGATTAAATGGGTAATTATAACTGGTAATGTTATAAAACGTATAACGAGGAAAATTTAAAAGAAGTTATTTGTTTTGAAAGTCTCTGAACTCTTTGTTTTAGAAACCTTCAAATAGTTGTTTGTCAAAAATGCTGAGCCAATATTCAAACACTTCTACTTGTCTGTACAAGTTTTCCAAAATCAGATCTGATACATATTCTTTCAATGTGATTTTGGCTCCCTCAAATATTCTATCCCCATTACGCAATCAAGTACAATAGCATAACTTATTTAAATTGCAATGTATTAAGTAACGAGTAATGTATTAAGTAAACGAGAAGTCATTGTGAAGTTGTTAAAGTGTTTAGTTTCATATTTGCCACAAGTTTTCAAATATCCTCTTGTTGCCTTATGACTTTATCAGACATCTCTTTTGGAATTTATTCTTTTCAGGCTTTATGTCTTCTGATTTTCCCATTTCTTCCTGCTTCCAACCTGTTCTTCCCAGTGGGTTTTGTAGTAGCAGAACGGGTCCTCTACACGCCAAGCATGGGGTTTTGCCTACTTGTTGCATATGGCTGGCACCTGTTACTCGAGAGAGGGTGAGTCACGATGAGTAAAACGCATTCCTGCATATGATGTTGTTATTGTCTTGTTCCAGCCAGGCTGGCAATTTGGGGTGCGCTGCTTCACTTTTACAACTGTACCGTTATTTGGTGTGAAGTCCGACTTCCACTGTACACGCATGCCATAGGTACCCGTTTATAGGGTAGGCACAGGGACGTAACTAGAGGGAGGCAAACGGGGCTCGTGCCCCGGGCGCCAGATTTTAGGGGTGCTGAACTGGATAAGTAACTGCATAATTTTCTTTTCATTATTAAAAAAAAAGAAATGAGTAAATAAAAGCTAGCTCTAAATGAAAAAAAGCTCAATGCAAGTACAGGCAGAAAGTTAAAGAATTGTCTTTTAATGTGGAAAAGGCGTGGGAAATTTTTTAAGAGAGGAAATTTTTTGTTCCTGGAAATTATCGCGTTAATAAAAGGTACTAATTTTCAAATTTAAATTCTGGTTTTAAATAAATAAATTGTACGGATTTTTTTCAGCCACAATATGTGATGTTTCGTAAATTATTTAATAAACAAATGCTAATTTATAAACATTTATTCAAAAATTCACATTTAAAAAAAAATGCTCTCCTTCCTTTTCTTACACAGTAAAGTTTAGGATTTCTAAGTTTCTTAAAATTTCACTGTACACTTCTTTTAATGCTGAATATTGGATAATTTAAATGTAAAATTTAGATTTTTTTACTTAAGAAATTTTTTTAATTAATCTGAAGTATTTGATCAGGGAAAATCATGTAGTCACTTTTTTAATTAAACTGTGTACATGTGAAAAATAGGTAATTTCTTTGTTAGCATTTCTACAAAACATGTATCCTGTAGTAGTGTCATTTAACAAGTATATAATTTATGAGTTGAACTTTCAACGTCTCAAATGAACAAATGTATACGTGTTTCCACTGCGATTACTTTTGATTTACAAAAATTTAGCTAAATTTTTATTTCAATAGTCAAACGAAAATAAATACTCAATATGAAAAGGAAAACTGCTACTCATTTGGTATTAAGTTAATTTATGATCTTTTTTTTTTTTAACAATCGAAAGCATTTCTTTTCTTCTTTTTCTTAATTTCAAAATAAAAATTACTGAAAAATATGAGGTAAACGGAATAAAGATAGAACTCTCTTTTTACACGAGTTTTCTGTCTAATATACGTTGTAATATATTATATGACAGTGAAGACATTGCCGTCCTTTTTTTTTTTTCGACAAATATTTTATTTTAATAAGGGGGGGGGGCGCCGAAGCAAAGTCTTGCCCCTGTTCAAAAATGGCCTAGTTACATCCCTGGGTAGGCAACCTTTCACAGCACAACAACAGTCACACAAAGAAAGGACAAGGACATGAGAGAGAAAGCACATCCATGCCCAAGCCGGGATTTGAACCTGGGACCACACCATCCGTGGCAGACTGCTCTGACCACTAGACAAGGTGGCTGGCCCTGCATATGATAATGGCAGAATATTCATACATGTGATTCTTCAGCCAATTGACAGAAATAAGCCAATTTTATTAGCAAAACATAGTTCTGTCTTTCTACTGATCTGCCTTAAAAAGTTTCCCATGCGCTCTAAAATTTTAATTTCATTTAAAATTTCTACGATCTCTAGATGAAGATAATGGGAGGGACAGCGATCTACCCAGCTATTTTTAAAAGGAAGCATTCTTTGCTTGCTTGGTTTTGGTTGGAAATTTACGTTAGAGAAAAATAAATAAATAAATGAAATAAAACAAAGTTGGAAAAACCAAATTGATAAAAAAATATATATATAATAAAATTTTTTACTAAATATATTAAATAGCACTTTTGCCCGTCAAACCAACACGTCTCAACACGTCAAATATTTTCTGCCAAATTGTTTTGAAAGTAATCACATGTATGATATTGGTTCCTGAAGATCTTCTTTGTGCACGTGAATAGTTTCAAAGGTCCTATAGCCAGCGTAATTTTTCTCATAATGCTAGTTATTCAAAAATGGTCTATGTTATATAATATATGTTGAATATGAAATAAAATGACAACATGCATTTTATTTAAAAATATGGGTATTTCATGTTATGTCAACCCTAATTAACATTTCATTCATTTTCCTGTGACATACCAAAGAAATGTTCTCGTAATGTTTTAATTCTAGCTGTACAATTATTTTACCTACCAGCTAGTATAATAACTTTTTAATACTTCCTTCACTGTGATTTATTGTGAGTCTTTTCCAATTTTATGCTGATTAAATGATTCAAGCTGTAATCTATTTATATTGGATATCTTTGTTGATAAAATTGATTATCCACTCAGTTTGTGTGCTTTGTATATAAAGAAATTATTTTTGTTTGTTAACATCCTGAATCAATTCAGTAAGATTGTCTCTCATATCTCATGCTCATTATGCAATGCGTCACTTTGTGCACCATTAATAATGTCCTTTATTTTCAGTGGAAAAAAACATTTCTTGTATTGCCTAGTAGCTGTTGTTATAGTCTTTCATTCTATGAAAACAGTCATGAGGAACTATGATTGGTAAGTCATGTGTTTTTATTATTATAGTGTATGACTTTCTGCATACCAGTTTTCAATGGATTTAAAAGTAATACAACATCTAATGCATATATGTATGTACAAGGTGTTCCGTTTTAACCTGTAAAACCTTTATTTTTGCAACTGTTTGTCTTAGATGCATACTTTTGACAGCAAAAATGCTCAAAAGGAAGTGCAGAGTTAATATGTTAAAAGTTTAAAGTGAAAAAACAAATGTAGTCAAAAAATATGAAATATAGCTTTTCATACGGACTCCAGGTCCCCAAACTTATATTTAGGAAAAAATATCTATTGAAAAATAATTCCAACACAAAAAAGATTTTAAAGATTTGCAGTTAAAACTGAAATATACATTCAAGTTCAAAGTTTTCAGGGCCTATGCAGAAAATAAGATTGGAACATAGCCAGCTGCTGTTCCAATGAAGCCACTAACCATTGTTAGTGTCAGTATTTCCCCCCAAAATGATTTTTTGACAGCGAGTGTACAGTGGTGTGAATAACTAAATGCTGCATTTCATATCTTAGTGAATATTTTGTCATACTAATATCAGACTTTTTGTATTTGGATTGTTTTCTATACTCTGGATTTTCCTAAATGTAAGATAAGGGACCTGGAGTCTATATGAAAAGTTACATTTCTTTTTTCTTGACTAAATTTTTTTCATCACTTAAAAGTTTCAAAATCTTAATTCTGCATTTCATTTTGAGTATTTTTACAAATGGAAGTATGTATCGAGGTTGTCAAAATAAAGGTCTTTCAGGTTAAAACTGAATGCCCTATATGTATACATATAATGTACATATTTATGTAATAAAAACTGATTGTTAAAAGTGAAGCACATAATTTAATACATTTGTATTTATGCGCTATACTATTTCACTACCTGTAAAGAAACTGAAAATAATACAGAACTATTTAACTGTTAATTTAAAATTTCTTTGCAACTGTTTCTGCGAGCAATGTCATCATGCCATGTTTTTGTGTAAATGAAATATCACACATGACAAGCTCTTAAAATAAGAGTTTGAAGAAATTTTTTATTTTATAGGTGGAGAAAAAGGAGAAATACACTTCTTTAAGCTCTTACTCCAATTTTAATTATTGGGTCAAATCACAAATAATTTTTCCTTTCTGTCAAATAAATATTTCTTTCCAGTCAATAATAGGTTGAACCTCTCATTGGAATATTTTAGGGAGATATTTGGAGCAGTGCTTTCTACAGGGGTGATTGTGCTCCGGTATTTTACTAGATTTCCGGTATTTTCTTCATCGATTCTAGTTTTTTCAACTTCGAAAATACCGGAAATAAAATATTTTTAATTATGCTTTTATCTTTACACCTCCGGAACTTTTTTTTGCTTTTTCGATGATTATACCAATAATTATTAATAATATTCATCGAATAGAAATGTTAAGATGTCATTCTAATTATTTTTTTACTTTAATTAATTATTTAATTTGCATCTTTTTTTTTTTTTTTTGCCTTTATTTAAAAAAATGCAACCGATTTGCATCTGTTATTAGAGTCCAAATTTTCTCATTTTTGATATGCTTATTACCCTTAGTTAGGAGATAAATATATTTTTTTTTTGCTATTAAAAAATTATAAATTTAAAATTTTTGAGCTATATATGAGCTTCTATGTCTTTTATGAAAATCAAAATGTCAAAGATTTGATTTAATTTTATTTTGCTTCAATTATGTTGATAGTAAAATTAATGATTATCGTAGAGCTTTTAATTGTTACTCAGAAGTAAGTTTATTTGAGTTCTTTTATATGCCATTTTTATACTTTTAACGCCTTAATTTTGAAAATTGCAATCTCTTTGTGTGCTTCCGCTGTGAGAATCATATATTTCGCATTTTCGATGCTTGCTATTCCTTGTTGAAAATCAAACAAATAGCATTTCTTTTTATTTTGATTAAATCATTCAAATAAAAGTTTTAAACAAAATTCCATGCTCTTTTAGAGTCTCAAATGTCAGAAACTTAAATGCTTAATCTGTGGCTGAATTTTATTTTTGTTCCAACAATTTAAGTTTGTTAACACATTTGTAATATCTTTAAATCGTATTTCACTTCAGTATTAATAAATATGAAATCTTTGATTCAGGTCGTATTGTACTGATTAAGAGATTTATAAGTACTGCATCTAGATCAATTCTTTTCCATATTTTCAGTAACAAATGCAACTTTTATTACTATAAATATTTTCGCACAATAAACAGTAATTCTGTTAGACTTTTGCTTTCTCCTTAAGATATTTTTTGGAGATAATTTGTTCAACACCTACTCAAAAGTAACTTCAATACTCATTTACAATTTAATTAAATGCATGCACAATATATTGACTGAAAACTACTTGAAACTATTCGAATATATGAAATGTGTTAGGTTATGAAAGGAAATTAATTATTATACATTTATAACTGTAAAATTAGTTGTGCTTAAGTAATAGGGGCTTGGGTTTAGACCCCCCCCCCTCCCCACGTACACATTTTCTCTTTAAAACTTTCAGGTATTTTTTATGAACTCACAATCACCCCTGTTTCTATTGTTGCATTTGTTGCATGCCATGTCTCTGTATTAGCTTATTTCTTCAAAAGTGATGAAAGAAATGCTTGTATGGTGAGGTTTTATGAAATGTACTGTAGATCTATTTAGGAGGTTAATATGGGGCTAGAATGGTAATAAATGTTGAATTTCTTTCATCATTCTGGTTCTGCTGCAAAACTCCTGATTTTTTCCCCATGCTGTATGGTGGTACTTATCCCATGGAAAAAAGAATGAGATGTATCTGGTTTGTCTCAGCAATTGCCTTAGGAGCATGTGGAAAGATAATTTTGTGAGTCCAATAGATTTATTCTTAAGCAAACTGTTCAAGATCAAGAATCCATAAATGTGTTCATCGGAATGGATTCAAACCTATTGTTGCTATTTAAGTCGCCTGCTGTTAAGTTGACCTTGTGGAAACTTTTATTTTATTTTGTTTGTTTCAACTACTTGACTGTACACGATCTGTAAAAGATTTTTAATGGTTGTTTTTTTCTAGGCAACATGTTAGTAGCACAGTGTATTCATTTCTGTTTTTCTCTTTCAGGTTTTCAGAATTCGATATTTTTGCAGCAGGGCTGAAAGTGAATGAAAAAAATGCCAAACTCTACAATAATGTAGGACATGCATTGGAGAGCCGGGGAAATTTTGAAGAGGCACTTGATTATTTTTTACGTGCATCTATGTGAGTGCTTTGATCTTTTATATTTCTTTCATAGAAGTTTTTCTTTACCATATTGATGTATTTTCTTAAAGTGAATTGTGAAATAAAAAAGTGCATGCTTATTCCAAAAATGATAAATAAAATTCATACAAATACAATAATTTTCTTTAGAAATCTTTTTTTTTTAAATCTCATAACCTTTTTGAGTTATTGAAATCATAATAAATTTCTAAAAATGGAAAGGTCTTCATTATTTTGTATTAATGACATGTGTATCTTTAAATTATGTAGAGCTCTTCTTTTTCTCTATTGCATTTGTAGTAAATACCTTTTGTTTGTAATTGCAGGAATTTGACACATTCTACAACTTTAGTAGCATCCTTGAACGCTGTGTTTATTTGTCATTTTGCACAGTTATGCTTTTTTTTTTTTTTTTTACTTTGGAAAGCATTTAACAATTCTCCCAAATATAACAATTTTCTGGACGATAAACTTAAACTTAGTAAGCAGAAGAAATATTTAACTAAAAAGTTATTTATCTCTTTATATATATATATATATATATATATATATATATATATAATAATGCTTTGACCTACTAACATTTTACAAATTGAAGCATTGTGAATGCAGGGAGTACAAGGACTTATATTTCTGAGAAAAAATCATAGTCAAAGTTGATATACTACAATGTTAAAAATACGTAATATTAATTTCTGTGGATGTGGAGGGGGATGTTGGTAAGTGAATCTTCAGAGGAAGTGTCAAAATTCAAGAACTGGTTACTCTTATTTTTCCTTTTTTAATGATTTAAGTATTTTTACCCTGCCAACTAAAGGTTAACTCATATCTGTTTTTTCGATTCTTTAGTGTCCAGCCGGATGACATTGGTGCTCACATGAATGTCGGCAGAACATACACAAACCTGAAAGTGTATGATAAAGCTGAACAAGCATTCTGGAAGGTATGATGCATAAAAATTCATTTTCATGGCGAATTTGAACCTTTTTTTTTTTTTTTTTTTTTTTTTTTTTTTTTTTTTTTTTTTTTTTTTGCTTGTAGATTTTTTTAACTTCACAATCATTTCAGCTCCCCCCCCCCATTTCTCTTTGTATTTTCCAATATTTTATGATAAAACTGCTTAGACCTCGTTTTTACCTCTTTCTTTTCATCACTTTGTACTGGCAAGAAATACACCTTAAAAAATATACCACAGCAGTTAATTTAAACTCATTGTGAAGCAAATTGAGTTCCATTGTATCCTTTCCTTCCTCAAACATTCTCGCTAAGAGTGTGATGTCGAAGGCAAAACCTTGATATTTCAAGGCATCGATGTTTCGAAATTAAGACATTGATGGTATTGATGCATCGACCAAAAAATATCGATGTTTCTAAACATCAATCTTTTTTTTGTAAATATTACTTGCACATTTAAATGTACAGTAATACAGTAGCTCCCCAATACATGCGCCTCTTTATATCACTCAATTAAATTTATCTTTTGTTTCCTGAAAAACATCAACTGCATGATATCGATGTCAATTATAGAAAACTTTTTTAGAGAGATAGATACTGTAACTGTTGATTAACTGTATAACTTTTTTATTGCATATTGTTATGAAACTTTTATTGTGGAAATGTAAAACACCGTTATCGAAAAGAAATTCTGAAGCAAAACAAAAACAGCAATGTTTAAAAATCATTGACCCTAAATCATCAGTCGCAATTAAAAAAAAACTATTTCAATACAATAGATATTGCAACTGTTAAAGATGAATCTTTTTTATTACATATTTTTATTGCTTTTTGCTGAAGTGTGAAACAGACATCGAACGAAAGAAAAAACATTGAACACGAAACAGTGATCATTAAAAGACATCCACCTTAAAACATGGATGGTAACTATCAAAAACGTGTTCAAATGAGATTGATAGTGTTACGGCTGATTAACGATGTAACTTTTGGCCCCATATCTTGATGGTTTATTTTTTTTGCTGAAATATAAAACATTCGCATAAAGAATAATAATGAAATAAATAAAATATTTTTAAAAAATGGCGAAAGCAAATTAGAAATATTTCAGCAACATTGAGAGCAAAACATTGATAATAAGCATGAAAAATATTTTCTAATGAGATTAATACTGAAACTTCCGATTAAGGGTGAAAACTTCTAAATACGTCTGCATATCGCATATTTTTATCAATCTTTTTTTGCTAGATTATAAAACATCGAACCCAAAACATTGATGTTGGGAAAACATCGACCTTCAAATATCAATGTTAAAAACATCGATTCTTTAGCAAAAACATGGATGTTTCCAAAACATCGACATTGATGTCGCAGCCCTAATTCTTACTGTCATAATTATAGGAAACCCACAAAATCTATCTTTTTTTTTTCATTCTGAGTTCTGACATTGTATATTACTCTATTTGTTGCTATTTTAAAGCTCTGAATTTCATGTAAGTTCATTAAATTTCAACTGTGTTACAACTTTACTTTTTCCAATGTGAATTTTATATTTCAAGTTCATTAAATATTCTCATTCAGTTTTTTTATTTCACCTTTTAATGCATAAACATAAGTATATGTGCAAAACAAGAAAATATCATTATGTGAAAATATATTTAAGATCTGCAACATTTGTTCAGGAATTCTGTGTGTCCAATTAAAACTGTCTTCATGTAGAGATAAAAATTAGCGTCTAAACTTGTCAAGGTATTACAATATGCTGACTGCTACATGTGCTCACGTAGCAGTGCTGTTTCAATATTTTTCATTCTAACTAGTTTACCTGTCTGTATTAATTGCCTGCACCAGTACACTGCAATGGAAAGCAAGTAGATTCATTTATCATGATTTGTTTTGTATGTTTGGGTCTAATTTTTATGTCTGTTTCTTCCATAATAGGCCAAGAATCTGTTACCCCGTCCTAGGGCAGGTGAAGCATACCATGCCCGCATTGCTCCTAGCCATTTGAACATTTTCCTCAATCTGGCCAACCTCATCTCAAGGAATGGAACACGCCTCGAAGAAGCTGATGCAGTAAGTTGTTCTCTCAGTGTTTATTGCCACATGATAAAGAAAATGCTGAATGTTACAGATGAAAAGTATCACTTTGTGAAACTGTTCCATTATTTAAGCTCTGTATAGATTCAGGTGTTAATAGCTACAGTAAATGTCTGTGTGATTAATGGTCAGAAGTATCTCAATAGACAAATATTTACCAACTTTACAGACACAACTATTAGTTTTTTCTGAATCTCCATTAAATGTTGTTTCATAAATATTGGCTTTTTCCTGTAAAATAAAATGATTAACATGTTTCGCTTTTAAAACATAGCAATTACGTATATGTTTAGAACTACTTTTTCTTAGGCAAAGACACACTTAGTTAGCATAACTTTCTAGCTAATTATCGTTAGTAGTTTGTGTAGTTTTTCATCTTTTATGGGTCTTTGAGATAAATGCTCCTTTTTTTGCTGCTTCAAACTATTAAAACTATTTTTTGCGCAGTTTGCTGGTTCATGCTTTTCATTTAAAATAAAAATGTGTTTCCTTTATTATTTTACTGTAGAAAAGGATCTGATGTAGACACTGCATAACTTTCTTCTATACTCAATGAATTACATCTAATGCATACAATTAAATCTGGTTAAGCTTTAGCAATACCATTATCCAAGCCCCTCACAGTATAAGCCACTTACAACTGTCTGAAAAGTATTAGCTCTGTTTTTTATTCTTTCTGGTGTAAATTCAGTTATATTCCAGTAAATTCCAAAGTTACGTATTAGGTTTAAAGATTTCACTAAGTTAGATGACTTTTTTTTTTATGATTTCTTTCCAAAAATTAGCTACCAAAAATGATACCAGTTTAGGGATGTTTCTTCGATTTCTTTTCCCCTAAAAAACCATATTGAAACAGCTTGTAAACAGAGAAAATAATGTTCAGTAATGTGCAGAACACAGAATTTTTAAGTTAATTTAATGTAATAAATGCTCAATTTGCAAGAGTACAACAAATTAAGCTCATAATAACAAAAACTAGCATCAATTTACAAATGTAATAAATTGTTATAATATAAATATTCAACCATCTGCAACTAACTGCTCTCAAGTTATGCAAGTTACACATACAGTCATCTCACCAAAACTTGTCTACATAGACTCGAGAATGGATAAAACAGATTTTTTTTTATCCACACATGCATAGTCTTATAGATACAGTAACCCCTTTTTATATCATGCTTGTCTGGAAACAATAAAACTGCACGATATTACCAAGGTCATGTAGAAATTCAACTAAGACAAAAATAAATGACTTGTACACCTACAAAAATATTAGTTCATCATTATATTAAGGTAATTTTCTTAATCAAAGAAAACTAACCTACCAATTTTTACTTTTAAAGTAAAATTCAATTAGTTTGAAATATTTTTTATTGTTTTATGGTGGATTATGAATTTGAAAGTTGTAGCTGAAACTGCAAAGAATTAAGTGTATGGAAAATATACCAGATTTGTTCCTCGATTAAAATAAAGAAATAATATTTCAGAGAAACATGCATTTCAGAAGTGCAAAAAATAGAAATGATTTCTTTTTCCTGTGATGTCTAATGTAAGCAGCAATTTTTTTTTAAATGTAATTTTCTGGAAGATAAAGAAAACGCTGATGTATTCGAATGAGGGATATAACAAGCGGTTACTGTATGTTTATAAATCATGAAGAATCAAGTTAAAATTAATTCTTGGTTGCATAAAATAAACATTTTAGTTAAAATTTGAGGGGAAAGGGGGGGGGGGGAATTTATGCCTGCTCTTTTATTTCAAACAAGGAAGTAAAAAATCATTTTTTCTTATATTTATGCTGCATTTCAGAACTTGAAACCTCAACATACTGTAATGTAATGAATGATTTTTGATTGTGATGTCCCTGAAATTTATTTTTGAGCTTAAAAATGCTGTTTCTTTACTTGATGGATCCTAAGCTATAAAACAAAACTATACTTTGACTCAATAGAAATCGCGGCTCCTAGAGGGCACACAATCCTGAAAAATAGCCTTATGAGTTGCTTTGGAAAAATGTTTCTTATGTTTTAATATGCGGGTGGGGGGCTCACTTACAAAGTTTGCAGGGGGCGCACTTATGTGGGTATTTATCTTGGGTAATATATTTCAAAAAATTCTTCCACAAAATTGCCTTACACAATCATACATCAAAATTATTTTCGCATTAAAAATACAGATACCAGAAATATATATGTCCATGTTTTGTACTTAAGGTTTCTGCATTTCTACATAGTTTAATTTTAAATAAATATTCCTGCTTATTGTGTAGAAGATTTTTTTTTTTAAACATTGATTTATATTTATCTTATACCAATACATGTGTAACTTGATTGTCTAAAATATAAGCTTGTTTTTTTCGTTTTGGTATAAACTTTTTGCTTTCATTTTCAGCTGTATCGTCAAGCGATTGGGATGCGAGCAGACTACATCCAAGCCTACATCAACAGGGGGGATATTCTGATAAAACTCAATCGGTAAGCTTTTTCTTTTATTGTTTTCAAATGTTCCTGTCTATATTTTAATGTGTTGTTTTGAAAGTAATGATGATTACATTTACAGTAATTGGAATAGAAAGTTTTGCAGTGTTCCCGAAATAAGTTTTGAAAGATTTCTGGTATGTGGTTGGCAGCATCTCTCATGTTGCTAATCGCATATTGATTGTTTGTCATTTATTCCATCATTAACAGTTACTTTTGTCAAAAGGGCAATGTTTTACTGATAGCACTGTGATGAACATTGCTCCACTATGTCTGACCACTCATTATCCCCCAATTTAACTTTCAAAAGGCATGGTTTAGTAGTATTTCATGATGAATTATTAGTTTATAAGCTAACTTAATCATAATAGTCTTTTTTCTCTCCCAATCACTTTTATCCTTGTGTTTTAATGAATATTGTATTTTGTTTTCAGTACTGTTGAAGCGCAAGAAGTGTATGAGAAAGCTCTTGAGTTTGATCGGAACAACCCTGACATTTACTACAATGTAAGCGTTTTAAGTCTTTTATTTGAAGTAAAACATAGTAAAATAAAAAGCTCATAAGTTAAAAAATTGAGTTTTTCCCCCGTGAAATTATGAGAGTGGAAGTCTATCTTAGCTCAGACTAGGCACAATAGATAGAGGCACTATCTTAATATTTTTAATCCAACCAGGAGACAAACAATCCCTGATTCATCAAACCCGAAAAGTATTTGCTTGTGATGGGAACTTGGAGGACTTTTGAACATGTCAGATTGAATATGCATCACAATTGCCATTAACATAACATTCATGGAGGGAGCATTCATCGACCAGCCAGTATGGAATCCTTTGGTTGTGAGTTTGCTGTTTCGCTGCTCAGTCTTTCTCATTATTTTTAAACTTACCCAATGACATTGATTCACTTGTGTAGGTGATTAAAGACCCCCAGAGAATGAGGTAGTTTGTGAACTGCTTTTGTAAACTAGAAAACTTAGTTATTAATGAGATGTTATTTCAACATATTCAAAATATTTAACTAAATGTTTGTAAATAGTTTCTTATCTGTGAAACCACTCTCAAGATAGAGAAAGCTGACGTAATAACAAGGGACTAATAGAAAAAAAAGAACAGTTTGAAAGGAAAGTAACAGATTTAACATGTACCAGATACATCTTTGAAGAAAGATCTGTAAATAAGTTGATTAAGTTATATGTGACTTGCTGCTTCAAGTCACAGCTAAGACAACTACCATTATTTATGAATAGCTTGATTGTAACATCTTCCTTTCACTTAAAGATTTGTATTTTAGCCCCTTGTGTATATACATATATATATATATATATATATATATATATATATATATATATATATATATATATATATATATATATATATATATATTAAACACAAATGTATGAGAGCAAATATAATTATAATACTAATGTAGCTTACTCATAATCATACTCAGGGGTATTTTGAGGGGAGAGAAATTTTCAATTGCAGAATGAAATTCTAAATTTTACAAAAGGATAAGATTTGAGCATAGCACCATTATATATATTTAATCTCAATTTTGCAACACTGTCTCCAAATTTGCCAAATTGTCAACAAAAAAAAATGTCAATTAAGAAAAATTTTGGGAGGTCCCTGCAACTTCCCATAGGGTTTCCCCAGATTATACTAATTGAGCAGTTGTTTCATTTCCCTAAAAGTAAATACCTTAAGCCCCCAAATTGTAAACAATTTGTAAGCTGCATAAAAGTCTAAAGAAGGCCTTGGGATTTTCTTTGAAATATGTGAGCTTTCAACAGGATCCATTGTTATAAAATGTCCTTTTTTGCATATAATTATTTGCAAACAAATAAAAAGGCAATGATGTACCATTTTTTCTTTCTCCTCAGCTGGGAGTGGTTCACTTGGAGCAGAGCAAGTTCCAGGAGGCATTGGCTTTTTTCGACAAAGCCCTGGAATTAGATCCCGAGCATGAAGTGAGTACCTTACTTTCAATTTTTTCATATTTTTAAAAATCATTTTTTTAAACCTATATCAAACACTCATGTTGCCGGGGCTTAATTTCCAACAAAGGAAGTCTAGGAGCTTTTCGTATTGCTTGCAATTTAGCATCTCCTTTTGGTTTATCTTTTTTAGCTATTTCTTCAGCAGTAGACAAAGCAAAGATTACATATATTGTTAGCAAAGATATATATATATTGTTCTAATACAGAAAAGAAAAAAGAAAAAGCTTCAACAGGTAAAATTAATTACCTCATGCGGAAGCGAAATATAGTAAATTCAATTGTAAGTCAAATTTTATGCAATTATATCATTTTTCTTTTCTTTTTTTAAATCTAAATTGCAAAGCTTAATCTCACTCTCTAACCTCAGATTTTATTTGTGCTTACTACCTTACATTTTTCTATATCAAAGCAAGTTTATCATAAGATTCAATATTTACTTATTGCATGGCAATTCTTTTCAATAATAGGTCTTGCACTATCATGGAAAATGCTATGCTTTGAGGTTTAATTTCGGATTTGTTCGTCTTAAATCCTGCTTTGCTCATGATTTCATTCATCATTGATCCAGTCCTCTTTGTAGCTCATCAATCATGTGATTCAGCAATCATGTGATTCAGCTATTTGTTTTCTTACTTATGTTTAAAGTTGTTTCTCTTCACCAGCAAGCTCTGATGAACTCTGCTATCCTGATACAGGAGAGTGGTCAGCAGCAGAAAAGGAAAGTGGCCTACGAGAGGTGAGGGATATTTTTCTGTCTCTGGTACTAGACGCACGGAACGATGCTGATCATTTGATTCTTTCAGATTGCACAAGCTGCTGCAAAAGGGCAAGGTCAATGAGCGCATATACTTCAATCTGGGGATGGTGGCCATGGATGACGGTGATATTAGACGTGCTGAAGACTGGTTCAAGAAGGCCATTCAGGTGAGGTACAGTGATAGGTTAAAACAGCCAAACAAATTAGTTAAAACCATCTAACAAATTTATTTCAGAGTTTGATTTTATGTCAGGAAATCATGTACTCACAACATATGCAATGTAAAAGTCTTCTAAAGTTTTCCATTACTCTCTTTAAATAAATGGCTTTCATATAACTGACTTTTTCCTTTTCTATGGGAGAAAAAAAAGACTTGGGAACTGACATAGTGTTTTGATTGCAGCTAAAGCCAAACTTCCGAAGTGCCCTCTTCAATCTGGCCCTCTTGCTCTCAGATGACCGCAGACCCTTGGATGCTCTGCCCTTCCTTAAGCAGCTGCTGGAGGTGAGAAACACATCTTATGTTCAATAAATGCAAGTCATTGGCAGACTTAGAAATGGCCATTCCTCAATAATTTAATTTGAAATAATTTGTGTGTATAATGTCTTGACACCTATGTCTTCACTGTTTCTTCCATGTTTCACTCTGTATCATATCATTTTTTACGATGACATTGTACTGTTTTAACAGAATTTCTATTTAGTCACTTCCCTAAAAACTAGCGCAACTATATTTTCATTTGTGACATGAAACATTTGGAATTGCCCCTGTCCCTTTTCAAAAGCTTTTATGAAAACTTACTTTTTCTTTGTATTTCAGTATCACCCAGATCATGTGAAAGGTCTGATCTTGCTGGGAGATATCTACATTAACCACTCAAAGGATTTAGATGCTGCACAAAGGGTAAATTTATTATTCAACCTATCATCCGTATATAAATTAATAATTTATGCTTTAGTTGCTATTAGAAATTATTATTATTATTTTATTTATTTATTTATTTTTTATTTTTTTGAGAAATTCTGAAACTTTTAGTCCAAAAATTTGGTAAATTATATTGTCTGAATTCTTAGAAAAGGCTGGTATTCTGACATTAAGTTAACAACTAAGTAATAAATTTAAGTTAATAACTTGTTACTAAATCGAATGCTTGAAATATAATAGAACATTTGGATCGAATGGACATCTGAAAAGGGAGAACAAAGAAAAAAATCTGAGTAATGCCTGATGATCCATTTTCCTTGGCATACTTAAGTTGTAAGAAGATGTGTAAAGCTACAAATTAGTATTAGTCATATCTGCATTTGAATCTAGTGATTGCTTAATCTTGGGAAAGTTGAAGTATCTTATTATTGTATCAATTTGAACCCTAAAGTTTATTATAGTCCCAAACGAGGTTTTTGAACATACGAAATTGAGGAAAGAAGAGTGGAAGTTTAGGCTGAATCACTAAAGCTTGAGACTAAAAAAAGGGAGTGGCGACTGCTGATCTCGACCTTTATGAATCACCTCTTCTGGATGACTAATGGGAAATATTTGCTATATATTTTCTAATCAGGTTTTATCATAAAATGTTTTCTTTTTCTTTTTTTTTTTTTTGTGTGTTTTCAATATAATTTTTTTCTAGTAGAAGTTTTTTTTTTTTCACATTATGCTATTATAGTTCTAATTTAGTTGCACATGTGTATAATATTGTTATACACCTGTGTTTGCTCATTGCCATTAAAGTTTCAAAGTCAATAGTATGCAGGCATCCCAGTGTGTGTTTGCTGATTACCTTATTACAGCACTTGGGGTAATGTAGTAGATGACAATATGAATCTTTAGAATGATACATATTTCAGAGTTTAAGTAAGTAATGAAATTTGAGGACTGCAAAAAATAAGTTGCGGTCATTTTATAGTGCATAAAATAGTACCAAATGTGTGGAAAGTTTCAAAAGATCACGAAGAACTGAAATTTTCAAACAAGTTCAGGAAGTAAGAAATCAGGGATTTTCTTTTTCTCTCAAAACATAGTTTAGTAAAAAAAACATGACTTAATGATGCTAACCCCTAAAATGAATGTGTCTTCACAGTGCTATGAAAAGATTCTGTCGCTGGAACCCAGCAACGTCCAGGCCATCCACAATCTGTGTGTAGTTTATGTGGAGAGGGGTATGCTCCAAGTTGCGGAGGCCTGTCTAACAAAAGCCATCTCTCTAGCGCCTCAGGAAGAATATCTGAAGAGGCACTTGGTTATTGTGCAGTCGCGTATCAAAAGGACTAAGGAAGCACGAGATGCTCGGCAATGACATTTACATGTCATTAAACTGCAGGAAGGTCTGGTGTTGTGATAAAGGTTCTTTTTCTTTTCCATTTCTAATACAAAACACATATCTTGATTATAATCAATGCTTCCTCTGTACTGACTCAAAAGCTGTGCAACAGCATTGATATTTACAGAAGGCTTTCACCTTTTGTATTTTATTCTTTTGGGCTTGTAAAAGAAAAAAAGAATCTGCACATAATCAAACATATCTGCCATTTGTTGTCCATTTACCTTTATAGCATTTTTTAATCATTTTAGACGTGGCTGAAACATTGTTCAGCTAAGGGCAGCTGTTTTTAAATTGACAAAACGGAATCAGGAAGCATTGTTTTATTTGCATGATATTGATTTGTATAGCATTCTTTAACTTCATTTCATTTACATATTGGTATTTTAAAAAGTCATGTGTTTTTTGACTATCTATTCACTGATATTAGTTAGTGACTTTGTTGTGTTAACTGGGAAATGGGTTGATTTATCGTGTGTAATGCAATTATTAAATGACTGAAAAATGTGTGGAATCATTTAAACGAAAATGAAATGTTTTGATAAATGTTTCTGAATTTATTGCATCACCAGACATTCCAATTGCTTGAGAGCATTGCATCAAAAATGCTGTTTTATTGTGTAATATTGTTTGAATAAGCTATTTTTGTAGCAAGTCACAGAGTGCTAGTTTTATTGTTGAAATGTTATCCCATATCTATATGAACTGTAAGAAAAGGATATCTATTTCTCAAACCAGAGTCAAAGAGGGGTAATATGGAAAAGATATATGTAATCTTTTTCGTTCGGTGGAGACATAAGTCGGGTGTTCTTTCTAGAAAGATCTCAACTTCACTTTTCTCTTAACATTGTGATACTGTTTGGAAAATCCACCTGGCAGAATAACATGAAATATTTTTAAGTATACTTAAGCTCTTTTTTTTTTTTTTTTTTGAGAAAATGGATTGACTAAACTGCTTAAGTTATTGTAATTATTCAACTTTTCAGCTTCTGATATTCAGAACAGTGAATTTGTTAATGCACTGCAAAATTGGTGTTACAGAAGAGACAACTTATGTAGTATATTCTTGCCTCATCAGAATAGTAATAGTATGTTGACTAATGTTAATCTTTCCCTAAATTCCTATGTATACAATTGAATGAAAGTTAGGCATTTTAGGGATATTGAGGCATTCCAATTTTTCATCTATGTTCATAAAATGAAAATGTATGGGAGAGAAGTGAAAATGTTGGCATTCATGTTGCTTCTAGCTTTTGTAAAATGAAGATTTTTTTTTTTGTCACACCCAAATGATGAGGTTCAGTGCGTATTCTTTGCTGTGGAAAGGGTTTAATCTCATTATTTTAACTTTTCACTTAAGACTTTCATTTGCATGTAGGTGACATATGCAGAAAGATGAGTTGCTTGATTTTCAAGAATATTTTTCATACTACATTCCTATTTGTGACCATACATAGCACTCATCATCCCTGTGTCCATGTCTAATCATTCTATGATTCTGTAATTTAATCTTTTCACTGTGGCATCAGTGGCATACAATTCTAAAGTTTTTGTGATTTCTAGCAGACATATGTTCCAAAACGTTGCACTTTGATAAGCCACCCACTTCTTCAGTCACTTTTGAAGTTACAGGTTTGATATACCATTTGTATTATCTGAAGAAGCTTTCATACATGTTTCTCACTTGTAAAATGGACAGGTGGATAGGTTACAAATTAGTTTTTGTTGTTCTGTCATCCTCAATGTGTGTATGTGTTTTTTTTTTTTTTTTTTTTTTTCTTGGTTATCTTATCTGCCAACAAACATCAGAGAATTTTCGGACGTTGCTAAAATGTTAAAGCAATTAAAGTCCCAAAAATTGTTTTTTTTTTTTTTTTTTAACCTATATTTTTAAACTTTGTATCTGTTACATTTTGGTACTTTTTTTCGGAATTGTTTTAAGGTTTCACTTACATGGGTTTTACTACTAGATTGTTAGGTTTTTTTTTTTTTATAGGAATGTAGGTAATCTAATAGCTATTAAGATCTTCCAGCATGAGATGTATTTGTGTCAGATTCTTGACATCAAAAAAAAAAAAAATCTGTGGTTTTATTTCATCTGTAAAGTATTAGCATTCAGGATTTTCATTTATGTTGATTGGTAAATCATTTTCATTATTGTTCCTCTCTGGCCTGGTCTGTTGAGATATATAAAAAATCCACTTTTTCTCAATTGAAAGAAAAGTGCAAAGAAGCAAATGTCTATCATTTTTAAAGATTACAAATGTACATAATTAATAGTGTTGACTAATCTTGATCTTAACACATTTGCAATGACATTTTTGTAAATGGAAACGCTTCCTCATTGACAACCAATGAAAGGAATCACCCAGTAAGTGCATTTTTAATCATTGTGATATCTCTTCTATTTGTGATAGTACCAAAGTATTTTTATACATTGTATCTCATATCATCTATGTGTGCATAAAAACTTATTTTTTCTTCCGGCATTGTTGTCAGAATTTTGTGATTGGGAGAAATGGTCGCCGGTGGATTGCACCTCAACAGTATAAGACTGCTTAAATATTTTATTCATTAAGAAATATTGCAGCGTTAAATATTAAGTTTAAATGTTACTTTATGTGATTAATCTAAAAGTTAAAAAGTTCAGAAGTTAAATGTTTCACATATGTCCAAAGTCCATAAAAGGTTTTGCATCCTGTTACTTTTCACCAAAATGTTCTTGACAGTTCTATTATTAACTTTGAAAATTGAACAGCAGTTGTTGCTTTGAGTACTTTGTGTTTAGCTTGGATAAGTTGCTTTAAGTATTTTGTGTTCAGCTTAGGTAAAACTGTTTTCTGTCATATGATTTTGTGGCGTTTTGAAAAGTGTCGCCAATTATGTGAAATGTAATCTTATGTTCCTAGCAGGTAGTTGCAAAGTTCTAGATCTAAACTGCTCATTGCTTTATATCTAAATTACTTACTGATTTTTATATATCCAGCACAAGTTGAGATCTGATTTTTAGAACTTCGTTGCTTATCCTTTTGAACCAATGACTAGTCTAGATTTTCCGAGAACCCCCCTCCCCGTATGTTTTTTTGTAATCTAACTTGATATGTTTCAATTAATCTGATTACAAGATTTGCTTACTCATGTTTATAATCAGCTTACGAGAATGATTAATCCTTGGATAGCTATTACATAACCTATTTCCATTTTTAGCTATGGTTGAAATTTATGAGTGTTATTGATTGTTTTGAGCTATTGCTTACACTAGTATCGTTTTTTTCCTATTTTGTGGAGTATCCACTAAATTTGCTTATCCTCGGTTACCTTCACTTCACTCCTTGAGGTGCCACATTACTTGTCATTACTATGACTTTACTTGTAACGATGGATAGATTTTTTTTTTTTAAACATTTATCCAATTGACATTACATTTTTGTGCTAGACGCCAGAGACTGCACTTTCAGGACGGTTTAAGGAATTTTTGTTGATGTTATAAAATGGATGAGGACAAATCGTTAAGTTAAGCTGAGCATAGAATATTTGGAGTGATAAGCACTGTAGAATTTCTTTTAAACTTCTCTCAAACTTGAACATTGGCAAAAAAATTTGTTCCCCCCTCTCCCAGATTTTAAACTGGTGTTGAAAGCAGGATTATCATGTCCTCTTTTAAAATAATTTATCGATGTTATCACGGTTGAAACATTGCAAATGACAAGTTGACCATAAAAGATGACACCTTGACAGATTCTAAGTGCACGAAGCATGTGGGGAATACATTTTTTATGGTCTCTTTGTGCTCTTTTTTTTTTTTTTTTCAAATCTAGGAGTAATTCATAAAAAAAAATTTTTTTGAAGAATGAAATTATCACTGAACATTAAATCATGTGTGTGTCCAGTCAATTGTGTGGGTAACTGTGGGGCTCAGCTTCAAGTATCTTTCACTTTTATTGATTGACTAAATAAGTATTCATTCAAACTTCACTGATGCTGTTTAATTTCCTTTTCAAAAAACTCTTACAGACAAGATATCTTTATATTAAACTCACAATAAAGACAATTTACAAAATAAGTCTCAAAATGGAAAAAAAAATTCATTAGTTTTGAGTTACTGTCCATTAAATCTAAGAGAATCAAGTAATGTAAAAAACTCTGAAAATTAAAGGTTAAATTAATGCTTATCTCTTCTCTACTAATAATAAAGCTGAAGGTGAGTCTGTCTGTCTGTCTTTCTTTCCTTCTTTCTGTCTGTTATGCGTGTAGCGCCAAAACCGTTCGGTCGATTTTTATGAAATTTGGCACAAAATTAGTTTGTAGCATGAGGTTATGCACTACGAAGCGATTTTTCAAAAATTCTATTTCGTTCTTTTTCTATTCTAATTGTTAGCGAAAATTCGATGAAATAGGGAAGAAATATTTCATACACATTTTCAAGTCTAATGTCATTCGAAAGCTTGAAATTTTCTGCATAAAATGAAGTCTTTTTGAAGTTTCTACGATCATCAGGAGAGCTGTAATAATTGTTTTTAGAATCCCGGAATTCAAGGCTTACCTTCAGTTAAGCAAGCCAAAACGATTCTAAAATGGTTGAGCCGAGAATAAAATTTGTTTGAAAATAGAGATGAAATGAATTACTTTATCAACGGAAATCAACTTTTCATATTGTTACCATGGTTACGTTTTTATTTCGTTTATTTGTTTCATTCTTTTTCCCTTAATAATTTCAAAAATGTATTTGTTTTTGTAGCAATCCAAACTCCAAGCCTTTTTAAAATTAGTCAAATGACATATAATAAAACCGTGATAAGATGGCACCTGTCAATCAAATGAGAAATCGAGTCCTTTCCTTAAAATAGGTAGAGAAGGAAGAAACTGATGAAGAGGGAATATTTTTTTTTTCAAATGAGGTCAAAAAAGAGACAACAGGATAGTAAACCATTCTAAATTTATCGTCTGCAAAACATATTTTATACCATTAATTTATTTCAATATAAACTGCAGCAAATGGCTTGAGGTCCAATCCATGGTTACGGTCGTTACATTCACACAACTTCAGCTGCTCATATTTTATTCACAAATGTAGTTAAAGTTCTAATGAAAACATGGAATGATAAAGCTCCCCCCCCCCCCCCCAACATGATTATCACCAAGCGTTAGTTTGAAATTATTAGTGGAAGTTGTAGAAAAATCTCGAAAATGTGTGGTTACGGTCGTTACATACAAAGACATGGTTTTTTGAGTGCTATGAAACACTGCCACTTTTCTGTGAATCTATTACACGTATGATCTTCTGGATTTTTATAATAATTGCTCAATAAATAAGGCATGATATTTGATATCATACAAAGAACTTAGCTTTTTTGTTGAAAAATAAATTTTTATGAATTTTTGATTGCAGTTACGGTCGTTACACGTCTGACTATTTTCAATATATATGTTGCTAAAAATGAGTAAACGGCTATTTTAATTCATTTTTCCCCCATATATAAAGTCAAATAATGGACATATGAGCAGAAAGATTGTTCAGTTAGTTCATTTGGTTAGATATAATCTTCAATTGATTACTATAGACCAGTGGTTCTCAACCTTTTTACAGCTACCGCCCCCTTTAGAACTGAAAATGCTTTCAACGCCCCCTTTGCGTACCGATGTGGAACTGGAAGAAGGGGAAAAGGTAAAGCAGTTTTTTTGACAGGTTTAACTCTATAATTTTGCCCAAATAGAGAGTTGAAAATATCTATAGAGTAAAAAAACTTACTCTTCAAAAGTTTTTTATACTTTATATTTATTTTTTTTTTTTTCAAAAAGCGGGCAGTTTTTTTTGCTCCAAAAATCTGCGTCAAAGAATCAACCAAGTGCCTAGAATAGTTCCATTAAATGAGAGACCCATTTTGAATGTAATTAGGAACAAAACTGTTTGAAATAAAAATGCGTTATTTTCAACATTTTTATTTGAAAACCCATATATTTTGAAAAATAGACTGCGTTCAAATAGCTCCCCAAACGGTCCAATTCCAAACCGTGTTGAGATTTTTTCGATTTTTCTCAGGTGGGACAACAGTTTGCAAGTTTTAATTGGAGGGCAAATTTCAAGATAAGTTCCAATTCAGAGAAATTCTTTTTGAGTAACAAGTGAAAAAAAAGCTCCCTCATATTTTTTTTATTTATTTTTTATCAAAATTGACGGCAAAATATTCAAAAATAAGGTTAATTTTAGTTATGTTAGGGAGTCAGAGCTATTTCCTGTGTTCTCTGAAATTGAAGTCTTAGAAACCTAAATTTAAACTATTTTTGTTGATATTGAGTGAATGGTAAAGAGTTTTGTACGGAAGGGGGGAGTTCTGTACGGAATTTTTTCCTCATTGTAGTCTGGTGCTGTTAGGGCGATGCTCTAACGACACAAAACGTCGGTCAAATCAGGTGGCATTCTTCTAGAATTTTTTATAAACTAACCTCCTTAAAACGTAATTTTAAACTCTGTTTGGTCACGTTTGTTGAAAGAGGCTGGCAGTTCAAGAATTTCTCTCGTAATCATTTTTTAAAATGATTAGGCTGTGCTTGAGAATGAAGATTTCGAGAGCGCTTTAACAGAAATGTCTAAAAACATAATTGTAAGCTATGTGTGGTTATGTTAGGGGCAGGAATTTTAGCTATGTGGGTTAGGTGAGCGGGGAGAGGGGAATTTATTCCTCTTCTTCTAACAATTTTCCAAATAGAATTTAAAAGGACACAATTTTAGGCTCTTTTAGGCTGTTGCACTATTAAAGTGGGGACCGATTTTAAAAAACGTTTTGGAAATTGAACTGCTGTTGACGAATTTTAGGCTATCTTTAACATTACATAGCCTGAAATTTTTTCATGGGGTAGGGGGGTCGGAAAATTTTCAAAATTAATGGTTGAAAAACGCATTCTTAGGGGCTTGCATGTGGTTTCTAAAAACAATTTTGTTGTTTCATTGAGAGGGGTATGACCTCTCTCCCCCTTACCTAGGCTGTGCCACTGATCTTTGAGAACGTAAAGAAAAGGACCAGGGTTCCGGCTGAGATATCCCAGCAAATAACTTTTGAATCCATCCTTGGTAAAGTAAGAAAAGTGGCTTTCCTCTCACTTCCGCCCGAAACATGCCCTTGACTTACACATTTGCAAATAAACCCACCGCCCCCTTACCGCCCAAAATACATCCACCGCCCCCCTACTGCCCAAAATGTGTTCACCGCCCCTCAGCATCTTCCAACCGCCCACCGGGGGCGGTATCGCCCCCGTTGAGAACCACTGCTATAGACTTTGGAAGCTTTCAAATCCCTTGAGCTACGTTTTCCCATGAAACTTCCCCAGAATACCCACACCTCCCAGTCTCTCTTCAGATATTTTGACTCCACTAAATCCTCATAATCATCTGTGACTTGAGCTCTGTATTTCTTCAGTACTTTGCTTAGAAAAATTTCTACAAATTCGCTTATTACGTAAATGAAATTGATTGTACCGGGTACCTTATTACTTCAACTACAAGTGTTCGCTTCATTAAATATTTTAAAGATACTCACACATTAAAATTTTTTACTGCATAAATCATTTGCCCTTGTCCGCCCGTTATCGAGACATAAGATTTTAAAGTATTAAATTTAAGTGAAGCTCCAAGGCTTCTGGGGAAATAGAAGGCCATCTATTTCACCATCTGCATGTGATAGGACATCTATCGGAAAGCATGCGAAAGATGTCTCCCATCATTACCTGAAACTCACTAAATTTGCTGGCTTTATTAAAATTTCGGCAGACTTTAGAACTTTATAATTCGAAAACGAGGAGGTGAGGGCAAATAATTTATAAATCCAGCAAAATGTTTTACTACAATGTTTCAAATGTAAATAACTTAATTTTTTTTCATTACTTCACTTTTGAATGATTTCCTGGTGAATATCGAATGACCCCTGAGTCAAATTTGTCTAAGAAGTAACGTAAACGGTATTTATAGTAGAAAAGCTCCTTTATAGGAGCTTTTTCACTCTATAAGAGACGAATGCCCCCAAAGTAACTTTCAGATGCATCAGTGGACTTATATACCAAATTTGATACCAAAGATCCGACGTGAACTGTGAATTTAGACCTAAAACATGTAACACCCGTAACCAACATAGCACAAAAACGAAAAGGTTTTTTGAATAAATTATTAGTGCATGTTTTTATAATAAATGAGTACACTATAAAACCAAAATGGCTAACTTCTACCCCAAATAGTTATTGTTACAGAATAACAAATACTTGTTTTCGGTTACGGTCGTTACAAAGATTCTAGACAATTTTGCCTACCTGTAATTAAAAACTAATGCAACCTACAAAGAAATTGATTGCTGGAAAAGGGCAAAGGGGGTGCTTACTAAAGCACTATAATTCGTTATCTTCCAAATTTCACCCGGTGTTGCCAGGATCTAGGCTGAAAATTTGATAATTTTTAACTGAAAAATAGGTTAGAAAAACCGTAACTTTAGGACGTTGAAACCATGTTTACAGTAAAAACTAGGACATTTTACACTTTGAATTCGGAAACTATGCTTTCTTGTGAATAAAATGACACATAACATGTCATTATTAAGCGAGTTTCATATTTTGATGTCTATGTCCTATTTCTCATGGATTGGCCCTTGAGCAGGGTTGCCAGACGTCCCGGATTTCAAGGGACAGTCCCGTATTTTGAAAAATTGCCCCGCGTCCCGGGGAGCTTCCATACGGGACGGCTAAAGTCCCGTATTCTGACTAAAGGATACCAAAAATTTCTTGAAACAGCTGCAAATTAGAAGATAAATTGGTTTGATTTCACAGATAAAAATCCCCTTTTGTTTTGAGACCAGAGACTTTAATGGATTAGGTCCAGTTTTCAGACTAGACAGTCACATATTAAAAATAAAATATCAGTAGATGATCTATACAATGAGTTTTCATCAATAAAGGAAGTTCGTAACAGCTTAGTTGCATAAAGTGATATGAGTTTCGACGATAAGTAGCAAAGATTGTTTCAGAAAAGCTCTGAGATACCAAATTCGTTTCAAGTTGTTTCCTTTCGTCTTACTATTCCACCATCTAATTCAAAGATTCTCATAAAGTCCAGATCTCTCTCTTACAAATTACTAGCATTGCAGACACCCTCCCCCCAAGGAAAAAAAAACTTGGTTTGACACATTTCAATCTTTTATTTATTTATTTTTTATAATGTTTCCACGTTTTCCTTTAAATTTATTTATTCATTGTTCTGTATATTTTTTAGAGCTCTTGCCTAGTTTTCATTACTTAACATTATTGTTTTGAGCTATGGAAGTAAAAGTCTATTCGAAACTTAATTAGGAATAAAAATTTAACCTAATTTCTACAACAAGTTTCCTAATAATAACGAACTTTTGGAATTTGTGAACAAAACAATGCTAGCCTAATTTAAGTATGCTCATTTTTTACATGAATTGTATTAGTATGACGTAATGGGATTTTAACTACTAACCGTGGTTGGCACAAATCTAAACTGACAGCGTCGTAATGCTTTGATTAGGATTATTCTTTTTGGATTGGAAATATGTGTTAAAATTGAGTCTATTTAAGGGTTTGCTATGCGTTTACGTAAAGAAGAGCTTTTTTTATTCTTTATAAATATGCTTTCGTTTTGAATTTAAATATTGCTCTTCGTCCTCCAATTTTTTTGCAGAAAAGCACCACGGACCCTTGACATGAGCTCCCGGGGTCCACAGACAACACTTTGCGATACTCTGATTTATTTGTTGAAGAAGTGTTTTCACATATGAATTTAAAACGGACTAACGTACGAAACGGTTAATTAAAGCAGGGCTAATTAAAGTTCAATTAATTAAAGCAGAACTTATTGGGACTATGAATTCATTAAATATAAGTTGCTATATATTTTATAACAACTTAGACATACAAAAATTTGAAAAGAGTTATTTCAGAACTAAAATCAAATAACAAATATGGGTTTTGAAGATTTAGTATTGATTTATTAATAATCATTAAGATTTTGAATATTAGTTTGGTTTTGAAAACTTCTTTTAGCTTGTTTAAATTGTAGCATTTTATTCTATGTCTGATCAATTGTAAAATCTACATGTTTATTAATGGCACTTTAAATTATTTTACTCATTCAGATTTCAACATCCCTGCTAAAAATGACACGTAGAGATCAATAAAAAAATTGTACGTGGAAATGGCCAACGGATATCAATAGAGCTAAATCAGTACTGATATCAATAGGTCTCTACTGATTTATCAGTATTGATATCCGTAATCCATTCCCCCCATACAAATTCTTTCTATTGATCTCTATGGGTCATTTTTACTAGGGATAGAACTACTCAAACAAGATGGTGTGTCATTGCATAAGTGGTGTGCAAAATATCCAGCAGAACAAAAGTGATATATGCTGAAGTAAATGCACCCACAGCTTGATCATAGTATCCTAAGATTGCAGTTTCGTCCTTATTGGGGACTTCACAGTTAGGAATAGTCAACGATCGAGCCGGAGGCAAAAATCTTCTTAATGTAGCTAAGATAACTAACAAACTTGTAGATAAAGTGAATTCATCTGTTTATACATAATAGCATTAATTAGCCACAGCATAAAGATTTTGTACATATCAGGGCATAACACTACATTAAAGTCTCAAATTTTAATGGATATGCATCAAGACTCATTATGCATCACATGGAAATGTATGGAAAAGACCCTCAAAATAATGATTCTTAGATTAAAGACAAACTTATTTATGGAACTTCAAATGCTCCATTTTTCATAATGTACAATTTACACATGAAGAGGCCATTTTTTTTTTTGTATCCAGTTTAAAGAATAAAAATGTGTTTTTCTTTAATTATCTTTTTTAAAAAATATCTTTGAAATGAATGGTTGAACCATTATGTCTGTGATGATTTGAAAGAAAACTATTGATTTTTTTCAAACATAAAGGGAATAAAATGACTAGCATAATTTATGAATCTGTAATATCAGATTTATCAGTTAAAATTTCAGTCGAAGTTTATTATTTTAAAATTATAGTTATGTTTATTTACAAAGTTTAAAATCATCTGCTTTTTATTATTATTATTATTAATAACTTTCCTAGCTCACTAATTTTACCGAGACTTACTACTTAAGTTTAAACTTAATGATTTCATTTCTACAGATATCAATTGGAATTAGTATAACCTATCGGATTCCTATTGTTGTCAATTAAAGATTTAAGTGATATCCATTGGGATCAGTATCCTAATGACCAGATTTCTATCGATATCTATAAAGCTTCTATATTGATATCCATTGAAATGCTTTCCTACTCACCAAATTTCTATTGATGTCTATAGGGCTTCTATGGATATCCATTGAGGTTATGATCAATAGGCTACAGGTATCAATAGCTTCTATCGATACCAATAGAGACATCTATAGAAATCAATTCATATCAATAGAACTCTACCGATATCAATAGATTTTTCTATTGATCTCTACGTGTCATTTTTAGCAGGGATTGGCTGGAGTGACATGAAAAAACAAGTTCAAATCCACGATTCCCTTGCATTACTATTTCATATTAAGAAGTCACATTTAACAAGAAAACTGCTCAATTGCACCGTTTCTTTTATCGTGAGCGCACGTAAAAAAACTAAATAGCACCTGTTCCTATATCAACGTCGATCTGTATACTGTTCCGTCTATTATTTATTCTTTGAGTTCAGAGCTCCTAAAAAGTGTTCACCCAAAAACATACAAATTGATAGGAATCCTCAGAAAGCTATTAAAGCATGTTTGTTTATCACCCCTTAAAAATACAACGTAACCAGTAATTATCCTCAACATAAAAATATTCCCCACCTTCACCCCTAGAAGCCTGTCCCGTATTTACTATTCTAAGATCTGGCAACCCTGCCCTTGAGTGAACGAATTTAGCTTTTAATTTATCGTTTGCTGGTTGATGTTTGTCGATGTTTGTTTTTATTATCATTGTGAAGAATAATGGACGAAATTTCTACGACTAATACTTAAAATTTTTAGGATCTGTTGAGTTTAAAAGAAAAAAGTGCTCCAAATATATTTTTACAATGAGATTATTTATTGTTGGACTGCAATTTGCAGCAGTAATTGCATTTAATAAATAATAAAAGACAATATTAAAAGTTAATTTTTTGGCGACTTTTTTACAATTTGGCATTCAATTCTATTTCAGTACATTTATTTTTATCGTATTGCGATATTGCAACGTTCTATCTAGAGTGTGTCATTTCGGAAAATGTATTATTTTGTTTTTGAAGTTAGAAAAGAAAACTTTCTTCTTCTTTTAAACTTTGGTAAGATTTCTGTTAGTTTCTGTGAGCAACAACAGTGTTCTTATTTTCTCTTTTGGCTTATTTTTGTGCACCTCTCCTTGGGGTTGCATTCGAATGTCCCCAAGGGGATGTTTTACCCCTTTTATGGGGTAAATCAGTGTTTTCAATGCAGGCAAAAGGGATATGACCACTTGGCGATATATCGCAAGCTTTTGGTCTCCAAGTGTTTGACGCCAATTTGGTGACATATCGCCAAGTTGGCGACAAATTTGGCGGAAAAATTTGTTATTATTTTTTATTTAGGTTCAATTTGGCGCTATTGGCGATATTTTGCGAAAAATCCACTGAATAATGTTAAAATCAGCGATACTTAGGAAATTAATCATTGTAAAACATTTTTTTGCATTGTTTCGTGGCAAACTAGGGATGTAAATGTTTGAATTGTTATCTTGCTCACTCCAAGCACTATTTTAGCACTTAAGGCATCTACTAAGAAATTTACACGTAAAAGGAAGTAGTGTAGGGTCCATAGCAAATTCTTATATCATACTTTGAAGGAATTATGGTTGAATTATAACTAAAATAGAGTATTTTTTCTGCTATATTAATTTTTTACACATGAACTTTTAATTTTATACCACGGGCAAAGCCGTGCGGTACCGCTAGTTTAAAATATTGATGGATGCATATTCTGTCTAGTATTGCTAATTATTTTCCAATCAGTCAAGCTTTTATCGCATTTCTTTTCTTTTTGCCTCCTTTTATTTTTCTTTAAATATTTTAATTAGCAATTCTTTAGAGGAGGCTTTGTGTGGCGATACAATCCCATGCTTGTTGCTAATATCTACCAAAATATTTTGTCTACAAAATTTATCAGGAATATATGTGGCGTTCCAAGCAAAAAGGACAAATTCTTGAACTAAGTTGTACACTTGCCACATGGAGCATCTCATATATAGAAATTATATCACTGATCTTGAAGTTGTGGTATGTCTACAGGTACCCTGATCAAAAAATGGGGTGTGAAATTAATAATGGAAAAGTGTCCTCCTACTGCCCCTAAAATAGCTAGCCAAAACAGAAGAGAATGCATGACTGCATTGATGCATTATTCGGGCAAAATCCAGCTGTTTTAATTATTGGGATTTCGCTAAATGTTACGCATATATGTGAATTTTCTTATCGTTGTTGAAAAATTGGTTGTGGACTGGTAAATTTGTTGCTTGTGCAAAAATAGAGGGTAATGGTTCCTATAGCAAAAAATATTGGAGCAAGTTAACCTATAAAGATTTCACTTTTTTTATGGGGAGTCCTTGATGCTTTTGAATGTGTCATGTTTTACAAGTAACCGTTTTATGCCCATTTGGAAATATTTTTGTAGAATCAGTAATGGACCGCTACATAGTTGCGCTCGTAAAAGCTAATTACAACAAAAGGTGTTTGTTTGAATCAAACTTGAGGTTGAAAACTTGCTGCTTTGGAAGGGGCCACTTTTCCATTAATGCTTCTTTTTATGTCTGAATGAAAACATTTTCTGGCCATACACATATTTTTTCTATATATTTTAAGTTGAAAATTTTGTTTCGTTGGATTTGTATTAAAAGAGTGTCGATTTAAGTTCATCTACAAGCATGTAGTTATTTTTTTTTTTTTTTTGTTAAATCGATTAAGTATTTAATTACTGTGATCTAAAGCTATACTTAGAACAGGACTTATTTTTATGGAAACTCCTGAGTGGTCTGCTCCTGTACTTATTTAAATGTTACGTGGTTTTTTACGCATATTAAAAAGTTCAGGCTATTTACATATTAGGAGAACAGAGCTCTTACAGTTTTTTGTTAGATACTAAACCCTAGTTCAGTCTTCTAACCTTTGGTTCAAATCTAAGTCCTCATTATTTAACTATGAACATCTCTGGCAGAACCAAAGTGGAATACATTGTTCTGTATCTGTTATTTCATTATAAAATGAATCTTTTTTGACATTGGATGAAATGCTTTTTTCGTCTAAAAATGCAATTTAAAATGTAAATTTATTGCAATAAAAAGAGTTCTATTTAATGTTTGAAATTGTGGTGTTGCATACTGTTTTGTACTACAATTGTTGCATACTGTACAATTATTTACATACAAAATCTATCCTCATTGTTAGAGTGAATGAGAG